>JAECUM010069526.1:0-11026 GCA_016617855.1 Megalonaias nervosa
TATACATTTTTCATTAAAAGGAAACGAGGCTTGCCGAGTTTCCTTTTAATGAAAAATGTATACGGCGAGTGGTATATCATGATACAGCTTACATACTATACATATATTTTGTTTATACCGCATACAAGTTTTCATTTAATATGGGAGATAAACCTGACGGTCATAAACAGTGCACTCTAGGGAAGTGAACTCTTCACAACCCCTCGCATATATGTACGCTCAAAAAAGAAGTTCGGTAGTGATTCTTAATTTCGTGTAGACTTCATTCATATTAATTGCTATAAGTTTCCTTTAGTAATATTGAATAAAAGAAAAACACAAGGCTGATAGTTAACATTCAAATTTTTTAAAATAATGTTCATACCAACATTGAATTTGCAGCGTTCGTTGTCATGAACAGTAGTAACAGGGCGGCCATTTGTATCTATAGCGACACTACGATTCGAGCCAGAAACATCAAAATAATGAAGGAACAAGAGGTAATGAAACGATTTAACCCTAACTACATTTCATTGATATCGTTTCTGTCAATATTTCGCTATTACTAAGTGTCACTTTCAATAACTTTCCTATGTTTCCACTGTGTGGGCCCTGTTTGAGAAGTCGCCAATATATATATATATATATATATATATATATATATATATATATATATATAACGTTAAATAGACTTTTCTTATACATATATAACGAACAACTGTTTATGTTCTTCCCACATTCGCATGCAATATTTTGTTTATTTACCTCTCTAATATTTCTATTTACTTCACTTTAATACCAGTTTAATCTCGTTGATTGTACGAACGCCTCACATCACGAGTAGTTTTTACCTCATTTTTCCATTTCATCCGTCAGTTTTTCTCTATACTGTTTGTAACATATTATAGCTGGTGACATCTCCGACAAACGTTGCCCTGGGCACGGCTTGACTTCAGCAACTTCATCCATTGTCGATTGTACCATTTATTTTAACAACAATCGCTTTCATTAATTTTTAAATATCAAATGAAAAAACAGCCTTGAGGAAATTGTGTATTCAAATCTGCACACCGTAAAAGGTGTATTGGGTTTTACCTTATCCATATGGTATACAAACCTCTCCCAAATTAACTGATTTTGGTTACTTTTGTGACTGGACACGGTAGACATCTTGTCCAGGAGAATGCATAGTTCACTGTGTAGTTGGCACCATTGCTATACATCTTTTGTGTAAATTCGGGAGAATGCAAATGTTCGCATAATTAAATCAACATAAATGTGTTTTCAAGTAAATTTGTTCTAATTGTTAAAGAACTCTTTTACACTTTGTTAATTGTTCGGCTTTTTAAGATACAGCTGGAATTAACTTTATATTTTTGAATGTTATCTATCATTATATCATCCCTCATGTCACTTTTAGTCTGATCTACATTGTATTCACCATGTTCTTCAAGTGTACCAATTTTTTATTTCCTGGTGGTGATTTCGGATGTAATTTCTTTATGTCCCTCTGGTTCTGTGCTCAACAAACATTCGCATGCCGTACGTGTTTCTATACCTGTCACATTCAAGAAACTCGCTTTATTTTCTTTGAAATTCGAAGGTTTCATGCGCCTTAACACAACTTTGCATACACTGTTATTAAGCCGTCTTCGTTGGAGGTACCATTCATTTAATGGCACATGTTTTTCAGCAGGTTTGAAACCTTTAAATCCATCATCATATCCTTCTATTTTACAAGTACTTTTTACCGTTCATCAATATTTTTTCAACTTTGTATATATCATCTTGTTTGTCGGACAGAGACTTGCGCTCTTCATCCTCTGCCTTAAAATCTTCCAGTTTGTAAACAACAACATTACCTAAACTTATTTAACTGATGATAAATATTCCCTCAGTAAATTAAGGCAGGTAGCCCTGGTCGAAAATCGTTTTCTTCTGAAATTACCACTGTTTCAGCGTTTTAAAATACACGTGTTCCAAATGTATCTACTGTCAATTAACCCAGTACATTTAACCAGGCTGTTCACCTGTTTTCTTTATTGCATATTTCAACCGGAGTCATATCTGTTAGTCTATGCTAGATGTTACTGTAATAATTAATTAGCTTTCGGGAAAATGTAAATTCATTTTCTGGTTTTATTTTGTATCAAATACTTTCACACTCTAGTCTTTATAGTTATGTTGAACCTTCCCTCTACAGATGCTTTTATTGCCAGAGTAAGTTGAAAAGTGTTCAGCGTTTTCGTTTTTAACAAATTCAATACATCGTTCTCTTCCTTGTTGTAAAATTTTTCAGCTCAACCTTATTGCGAAAAAATATATTTCCCTCACAAAATGTCCTTTTGTATCCATCTTTGTGTAACTATGTCTGGCTGCCACTAGTCTTCCAAATGACTTTTATCGACCCTTCTGTATGGAACTCCTTTTCACGCATCGTGCAAAGTGTATGCAGACAGATTATTTCAATTCAGTGTAATTTATATTACTTTGTCCCGTTTAATATTTTCCCACGATTTGTGCAAGATACATTTTTATTTTCAGCAATTTCCATCATTTGTTGCAATCCATTCAAAGTATGAATAATTTCAGATTGATGCCAACTTTTGTCATTCTAATGGCTGAGTCTGCTACAGCTCCTTCTCCTTATACTGAGTCACCGTGTGCTTTTTTTTTAAATCGAACTGTGTCCTCTATAAATTATATGCTTTTTGTTGAATCTTTGTAAACAGACTATGTGAATTTTTCGAGTTCTTCAAGTTGTGCTCTAAGTTTAAGCGCGCGCAAATTAATTTATTTACCACTACAAATATTGAATTTTTTTATTTTCTCATTCTACACTGCTTTAACTATCCTGCTTGCAGGGTTGATACTGCTTGACTCAAAGTTATCATCATTAAACGAAATATGTATATCTGCATCTTTTCTGAAACGTGTGGGTATATCTTTCATGTTCGAAATCAAGAAAATAATTCTTTATTTCTTGGATGCTGCTCTTCAGTAGGGTCAGGTTTGACCACACTTTTATTCCTCCCAAATTAAGAAATGAATAGGCGTTATCTCTAGGTGACAGCATTGTTACCATGAAGTTAAACTCTTGAAAATTTGACCCCAATATAAGCGGTTGAATTTAATAAAACGTAGCTTTGTGCCAATATTTATGATGTATACAAAATTTCATTTTATTATTTGTGCTTGGTCCGAGACAAGGTTTGTCCCCTCGGAAAAAATACCACACAACTCTGTTGTATTTGTTACAATGACAAGATCATGTAGTTCACTCGATATCATTTTCTGGTCTAAATTCATAGCTGATTGGTTTGAAATCAAGGTGAACTGTCTTGATGAGCCAGTCAGACTCTCGCAAAAATTAAAGCATGGTATTTGTTTAAAACTGTATGTGTGCCTTATACAAAAGCCAGAGCAGGTTTAGGCTATACGGCTTAATTCAACCAAGTGCACAAAACAAATCCCTAACTAGTAAATTAAATGCGTACATACGCAAAAAAAGTTACATTACGTCAGTATATCATGTTTGAAAAAAGACATCATCCGAGTCCTGGCAGTTTTGCATATCCAACTGAATCCAGTATTTCCAATATTTTGATTTGAAATTCTCTCTTGCTAGAATATAATTTTCAAAAAAGCCATATAGCTGGATGCAAACTTGTAATGTATTTGAAAACGAGCTTTAGTTTGACAAACCATTATCATTATAGCGAATGTGCACATTTTCATAAAAATATGAAAAATTTTAATATTTCTTTCTTGGTGACATTTTCTTTTTACCTGCATGCGGAAATGTCGATGTTGGTAAAGTAGTTGTAAATGCAAGAGGTAGCGGCTCAGTCATCAATCCGGGGACAATATTTCGGCAATCGGGACATTTTGCCTAATAATAATAATAATAATAATAATAATAATAATAATAACTAGTAGCAGTAGTAGTGAGAGTTTTCATACAAGCACTGCCATGACTAGTGTGAATTTGAAACGGATCATATTGCACAAACTGAAATGGATCGTATCATTGCACATACTCTTCAAAGGCAACACCCTTAATACTGAATGTTTGTGTCTTTAACCACCACCACCACCACCCATCCCGCGCCCCTTGCACATTCTGTTGAAGAAACCAAAACAGCAATAGCGTTTCTAGTGATACAGCATCATTAGCAGCATGGATATTTTTGTTACTAGGTGTCGCTATAACTGTAGTGTTGTTTGTAGCAGTAGTAGTTGCATTTGTAGTCCTGGAGGTAGTGGTGTTAATAATTGTTGTTGAATTTTTTTTGTAATATTTCCACTACCAGCTAGGTGTAATGGTGGCTAACTGGTGCTAGTAGTAGTACTAGCAGTAGCAGCAGTAAACTGTTTTGATGAACATGCTGAAAATTATGTCAATACTTTACAGCATAAACCATCAATATCAAATTATAAAAATCTGGAAAAGAAAACCTCAGTGCTAAAAACTGTCATTAAAGTAAGTAAAAATAGAATATGTATAGAACAAGGATTTTTTCTAAACCGTAAATTAGGCAATATACTAAATTGTTAAGAGAATGCACATAAAACTCACGATCTGCACTGCGACATCTACTTTCGGAAGTGAACATGATTCGGTATTATTGTGACACTGACAATACTCCACCAAGGTATTCGGCACAACGGGAGGATCTTTGTCAAACAGACTCTCACCCCTCTGAATCCTGAAAGAATATAGATATGTACTAGACAGACAGACAGACAGTTACATACATACATACATACATACATACATACATACATGCATACATACCTTTGCGCCTTAACGAAAACTTACAGTATAATGTACTAGGACTGCACAAGTAGTGCACTCAATTTACACCATGTAGTACATACACTTTAGCGCACTATGTAATACACTATAGAGGACAGTTCAGTGCACAGTAGTGAACAAGGTCGTGTACTCTAGTGAACAATGTTGTGCACTGCAGTGTACAAAAGTAGCGTACTTTGATAAACAAGGTAGCACACAATTATCTATAATAAATGAACTCGCTGCCCTTCGGTGATGGGAGTTACGGTAGTGTTAATGGATATTATGGTAAACGATATCGAATAAAATAATATTCTGTTCTGCAACATACTTATGTTTACTGGAAAATATTATGATGATTATAATGACGACAAGGATACTGATAGTGCAGTCGATCAGTACAAAAGTAGATAAAATATGTGGGTTTTCTGGAAGGATTAAATATTGGACACCAACCCACTATTGTAGATACGACACTAAAATAAAAATCGTTATTAGTGTTACAGCGAGTATTATTTTTAAGCCATGTAGTCGTAATGGGATACAACAAGAATCAAATAAATCAATCCAAAGTTTCTAGCGGAGCAACAGCGGCAGAAAGAATATAGAATCAGTTGAAATTACTAGACCAGTGAGGCTCGAGGATATATGAACTTGCATTTCTTTCATTAATGAAGAAGTTAAATGCTACTGACTACGAAGGAACTCTACACACTAGAATGAAGACCGCCCCCGTTCCTTGCTGCTTCTCAATATGTGCATTAGAAGCTAAACCGGTTGATAAATCAATGACAGGATAATAAAGGTTAAATGGGGATTCATTCTTTTATATATAACCAATGCATATATAATCATAGTAGACAGTTAACTTACAAAGGATCTTTTAATTTAGATAAAATGAGGCGGATGCCCGTTATAAATTAAGGACATTAAAAGTGTGATAATGAATTATATATGTCTGTAAATATTTGTGAGTTTATCCATGTTATATCTGATGGGTTATAGCATCCATGTTATATCTGATGGGTTATAATAGCCATGTTATATCAGATGGGTTACACTAAACATGTTATATTAAATGGGTCATAATATTGTTATGTGTAGGCTCGTACAAAAATAACAAGAGAAAAGAGTGAAGCCAACAAGCTTTGTAAATTTTAACAAAATAATTTATTTCCCTAGAAAACAATGTAAAATTTGGAAATAGGACTTACGGTTTGTGAATATAACCCAAAATTTAATCCTAAGATTGAAAAATAGGAGTCCTATCACTAAACAGTTCTAATGGAATCCGGGTTCGAATCTCGATGAAATTCCAATATGGAGGCGATGACGTCAGATGTCAGTACTGATGGTAATAGATCCTCGATTGAATCACAGTTTATGTTTCCGTCAAACTCCAGAATAAATTTCCACTGAATTTCTTTGTCCCAGAACTTTTTATAAACAAGCACACTTGTTTAGTTTTCCAGGTCACATGGTCTCTTAACACTTGAACAACGCAATAGAAAAAATGAAATTTCTCACGTAGCAAGAACAGCCCTATCTAAGAACCAAATTCTCACGCTGAAGATATATGTATAAAAAGAAAGACTGTTTATAGTCCAGCTAACATGCGGGCCGAAATGACCTTGGAAATAGCCAATCGTTATCACTCGATGTTTACAAACTCTTTGAACCAAAGTGAGCTAAAATAGTGCTAATGTAATACGTTTTACATTCTAAACAAACTGAATTTACTGGAATAAAATATCGAATCCCGTGAAAATAATCATTACAATAAAATGTAATGAAACAAAAATAAAATAAAAAAAGGAATTTTAAAACTAACACACAAGTAATTTAATTACATATTCGTAACACTTCCCCCATAAAGAAAAAGAAAGATTTCTATAATAAAGCTTTCTTTTTACCATATGTAAATTATATATGAGGTAAAACAAAATTACATAAGAAAATTCTTATGAATTATATAAAATGTACATGAAATAATAGTTCTATACACGGGAAAGTGCATCTGCAATCAAATTGTCTTTTCCTTTGATGTGCCTGATGTTAAGATTATATTCTTGCAAAAACAAACTCCACCTTAATAATCTCTGATTTTTGTTTTTCATCTTGTCGATGAAAGTAAGGGGGTTGTGATCACTAAACACAACAACCTGAGAAGAAGCCGAGTTAATGTAAACTTCAAAATGCTGTAATGCCAATATTAAAGCCAGACATTCCTTCTCGATTGTTGATTAGTTTCTTTGGTGCTTATTTAATTTCTTAGAGAAATAGCACACTGGGTGATCAACACCATTTCTGTCTTCTTGAATCAATACTGCTCCAACCCCAACATCACTTGCATCCACAGATAATTTAAGAGATTGATTGAAATTTGGAGCTGTGAGAACCGGCGCACTTTTGAGTATGGCTTTTAACCTATCAAAAGCCTCCTGACATTTTTCAGTCCAAAGAAACTTGTTTTTTCTTACCTAACAAGTTTGTCAGGGGTTCAGCAATATTGGAAAAATTGGAACAAAGCTTTCGATAGTATCCGGCCATACCTAAAAACCGCATCAGTTGCTTTTTACTGACAGGCACAGGGAAATCAGAGATCGCCTTGACCTTAGCATCTATAGGTTTAACTTGACCATGTCCCACAATATGTCCTAGAAAAGTTACACAAGCACGGCAAAACTCACTTTTAGATAAACTGATTGTCAAATTTGCATCAGTGAGTCTTTCAAAGAATTTCCAAATCGTGGCTAGATGTTCTTTCCAGGTGTCGTTGTAGATGATGACATCGTCGATGTAAGCATCACAATTATCTAGACCAGAGGAAATCATATTCATCAAGCGTTGAAAAGTACTTGGGGAACCCTTCATCCCGATCGGCGTTACTTTATATTGATAGAGTCCATCTGGAGTCACAAATGCCGAAATTTCCTTTGCTCTTTCCGTTAGTGGAATTTGCCAAAATCCTTTCAGAAAGTCAAATTTAGTGACATACATGGCATTTCCCATTTTATCAATACAGTCATCGATTCCTGGTAATGGAAATGAATCTGTTTTTGTCACACTGTTCACCTTCCTATAATCAGTGCACATACGGAAAGTTTTATCCGGTTTCGGAACAAGTATACATGGTGAACTCCAGTCACTTTTACTCGGCTCTATAAGATCGTTCTCCAGCAAATACTGAATTTCCTTTTTCAAGTATTCCTGTTTGAGAGGGTTCATCCTGTATGGGTGTTGTTTCACAGGTTTTGAATCTACAGTTTCAACGTCATGAAATATTTTTTTCGTCCTGGTAGGAATATCTGGAAACAAGTGTTCATATTTGAATAATAACTGTTTAAGTCCATTTCTTTCTTGTTGTTGCAAATATAAAAGTTTCTGCTCCAGATTTTTCATAATTTCCGAATTCCGAAGATTTGTTGCTCCAAGATCAACAGTGTCCGATTGAATTTCTTCACTTAAATCCTCTGTTTCTGGGACAGGTACAACTAAATTAATTGCAAATTTACTTGGCTATCTCTTTCAGTATACTAGTACTCCATTAATTTATTTAGATCAGAGTACTATTTTTATAATTTAACTCATTCATTTCTTCTTTACTTTGTAAGGGCCGTAAAATCTAATTTGAAGAAAATTTTGAAGAATGAGCAAGAGAGAATGAACTCCATTACAAGACTCAAAACTTCTCTCAAGTAAAGTTCTGTGAAACCACAATTTCACTTTTAACTCGATTTGCTGAGAGCCAAATTCAAGCATAACAAGCTGGAAACTTCCAGACATAAAATTTGACCTTTGACCAGAGTGGACAGATTTGGGAAGACCAAACTGAGTAAAAAATCTTTATGAAAGCTTTTACTATGGTTTTAGTTTTAATATTACTCAAAGGAATTGCCTTGTTGACGCATACATAATGGCACACATGATGGTCAACAAATATTGGTTGCCTGACTTGGTCTTAGGTAAGGGACCAACACAATCTACCATAATTCTGCTAAATGGTTCGTCAAATGCAGGAATTGGTTGCAGATGAGCCTTAGGTATCTTCTGATTGGGTTTTCCTACCATTTGACAAGTATGACAAGATCTACAAAATTTACAAACATCTATTTTGATTTTTGGCCAATAAAAGTGAATCAAGATCTTGTGATAAGTTTTATTTATCCCTAAATGATCAACCAGAGGAGTTTCATGGGCCAAACTAAGTATTTCCTGTCTGTAAGATTTTGGAACTACAATCTGATAGTTCACTGACCACTCGTCACCAGCAGGTACCTCGGTAGGTCTCCATTTTCTCATAAGAACTCCATTTTTAAGGAAATAACAGACAGGTACTTCAGTGGCTACTGTTTCACTAATGGCCCTCTGAAACAAACAGGAGATCTCAGGATCTTTTTCCTGTTCGACGACAAGTGATTGTCGTTTATCACCCTGATTAGATAAAAGAGAATGAGTATTTAAAAGAGGATCACTGTGATCAATACCACATGATTGATCCAAATTAGAAGTGAAAGTGACCTCATCAAAAGCCTGACCAATACATGTGTCAGCTAAAGGAATACTTTCCTTATCAAAATCATTCTCAAGAGCTTTCCTGGACATAGCTCTGGTAACTGCACAAGCTGGATATAACTCAGGGTATTCTTTTTCAATTGGATCAAGTTTCTGATCCAAAGAAGGTTTGTCAGTTACAAGTGGATTAACCACAACCTTGTCTCCAGCTAGGTCGTTGCCTAGCAACAAATGAATGCCCTCAACGGGTAGGTTAGACACTATACCGACTGTCACAGGTCCTGAAACTAAGTCTGATGACAAATTTACAGAATGGAGAGGAACATTAACAAAGCCGCACTCTACTCCCTGAATGAGAACACTCTCATTAGAACAGGACTTCTCAGAAAAAGGCAAAGTACCTGATAATAAAAGACTCTGAGAAGCTCCTGTATCCCTTAAAATTTTAATAGGGTTAGGATTGGCCAAATCACCCAAGAGTGATATAGAACCCTTCGACATGAATGGTTCATAATTCTCCATAATAAAATCAGACTGGGGTTTATTAGACCCAACAAATGAGTTGCTTTCAATACATGACCGTGACCTTGACCTCTTAGAAATAAAAGCATTGGGATAGGTCTATCTTGATTCTGACGCCTGTATTTCAATTTGAAGCAATCAGAAATGACGTGTCCTTTTTTCTTGCAATAAGTACACGTAGGAATAGGATTTTGAATCAAGTTTATCAGAAGCTTGATTTTTAGAATTTGTGCCAGATTGAGTTTTAGAAGGAGTCGTATTAGGCTGAAATACCTTTCTACTAGTATACTGCTGAGTGAATGATTTGCCTACAACAGGAACTTTATGAGTTAAAGAATACTCATCAGCAGCAAGAGCAGCATTTTCCAAGGTTTCAGTCTTATGCTCTTCAAGATAATTCTTAATGTCATTAGGAACACAGTTTTTGAACTCTTCAAGTAATACAAGTCATTTGATATTTTCATAATCATGTTCAACTTTCTTGGCTAAACACCATCTCTCAAATAACTGCTCTTTTTCTCTTGCAAATTCGACATAAGTTTGTCCAGCTTTTTTTCTATTGTTCCTGAATTTTTGCCGATAAGCCTCAGGGACTAATGCATAACCCCTTAAGATGCACTCCTTAACCAAATCATAGTCAGCACTTTGATGTACTGACAGGGATGCATAGATATCTCGGGCCTTACCAAAAAGTACACATTACAATAATTGAGTCCAATGCTTCCTTGGCCATTTCAAATTTTCAGCAAGTTTGTCAAAATAAATAAAATATTTGTCTACTTCTTTTTCTCTAAAAGGGGGCACTAACCTGATATTTCTTCTAATGTCAAAACTTGATTTTGTATGTGAAGTGGAAATGTGCTTTTCACTTGCCAGCTCAAATTCTTTCATTCTAATTTGAAATTCCCTTTCATCCTTCTCTCTTTGTAATTGCACCTGTCTGTCTGTCTCTCTCTCTCTCTCTCTCTCTCTCTCTCTCTCTCTCTCTCTCTCTCTCTCTCTCTCTCTCTCTCTCTCCTCTTTCTCAAATTGTAATTGGTTATCTTTCTCCCTCTCCTGTCTCTCTCTCCTTTTCCTCTAATTGTAATTGTTTATCTTTCTCTCTCTCTCTCTCTCTCTCTCTCTCTCTCTCTCTCTCTCTCTCTCTCTCCTCTTTTTGAAATTGCAATTTCATTTGTTTATCATTCTCTCTCTCTCCTGTCTGTCTCTCTC
>JAECUM010069527.1:0-11039 GCA_016617855.1 Megalonaias nervosa
TATCAGGACACCAGTGCACAACAAATCGCAAACTCAGTATCTGTATTAATGTAATCTTAGCCTCTACATTTAGACAAAACCAAAATAGAGTTGATTCGTGGGGCATTCTGAACGATTAACGCACAAATCAATTTAGAAGATTAATGCTTATTACTATCATCAAAATATTCCTAATGAAAATATTTAAATACTTCGCTATTTTGTGAGAAAATGCTTCCGAAGTTTAAATGTTAGATTCTATCAAATCAACAATAAGAAAACACTTTTTTTTAAAAATATTTCACTGTAAATTCCTAGGCAATAATCTTCAACGGGCTTACAATTGAATAAAAATGTTCCGTGTGGAAGCAAAAGTCGCACCAAAAGTGTGCGTATATTGTGAGTTTGTGTAAATGACTTACACTATATGTGACATATTTATTCAGCTGAGATCTTTTATAAACTTCTTGATGTGACAAGGGAAGATGAGGAAATGAAATTTATGATGGTATGCTATAATGAGACACTTTCTTTTCAAATGTTAATTGACTCGTTTGAAGTGATGCTAAAAGTAGTGTTGAATTAATCTCGTATCGGTTGATGCAACAATTTATTAAAAGGTCTGAAATTATAAAAGGAAAACAGAAAGTAAAAACAAATTGTCTAATGGTTGAATGGAGCATGACACTTAACGTTATTTTCAACAAAATATAACTAATCTAAAAGGCATGTTAGCTAATGACAAGCACAAATGTAATTAGTTTTTATGCATCAAGGCCTTTCTTATAGTTAATCAATATGAGTCGAGCACTTCTTTATGCCAGTTAATCTGAGGTCATGGGTTTGAAATAAAGAATTACATCTTGATACTAAATTATTACCATTTCCAGTCCCCAATCAACAGTCATGTTAAGGCTAAACAGAAGAAATACCAGATATATTAAGAACGTTTTAATTTTAAATCAATGTCACGATTATGGGGCATATGGTCATAGTAGACACGACTTTAAAAATTATATAACGTTTAGTATTCTGAAACGTCAGTTTGAGAAAAACTTGTGAAATGGTCCCAAATAGTTTTGGCACGTTCTAAATGGTAAAAACAGTAGAAGAAAATATAGAGAATCAGAAATAAATAACAAACAAACCATGTTATGATTGTTTTCAATCATTAAACAAGTTTGCTCGAAATGAACATATTGAAGCGCTGTATATATATATGAAGCTATATATATATATATATATATATATATATATATATATATATATATATATATATATATATATATATATATAAATAGAAATTTCTTTGCTAAACACTGCGTGAACGGTAAACGTTGGTAGCTGTGCTGAATACTATTATACATGAGTCTCAGACTGTCTTATTAAAACAGTACAGTACTTGTAATACTATTTTAGTTTGCACCAGTTTTTTTTTCAGACGTATAAGTGTAAATTTGGTCAATGATTTTAATGTTTCTATACTTACAATTCTAAAGCATTGACCGTGTTCAACACAGCAAATTATAGCTTTCATTTGTATATAAAGGTAATTATTGGACGCTTATTTACAGTTATATAAGTAGATATTCCAGTTTGAAACTGTATGTACGAATCGGTTTAACTCAATACCTTGATTGCACGGTTGGAACGAGACCAGGTCGGCGTCTTAGTCTAGTTCTATTGTCACCTTTTATCAATGGTTTAGTTCAACAACGTTGTACAGAATGTGATATAGGCGTATTTTTTATTTCTGATATATTTGCTTTATAATCTAACGCTACTGAAACAGTACTTTCACTACAAGAATAAATTAATGTCATTGAGCATTTTTGTAAGGAAACTTAACTAGAATTTAATTTAGTAAAAATAGAAGGAATTGATTCCCATATTGATCTTACTCTGCGTAGTTTCAGACGTTACTATAAAGGGATACGTTTTGCTATTTTATAAATATATGTGTGTGTTCCATATCAAACTGTATTTACGATAAAGCAAAACAAATGTTGACATCTCATGTTCTAAAATCATTAAAAAATAATTTTCGGATTTTTAATACCATTCCGTGTAAAATATATTTAAAAATATTTGAAACTTAAGTGACACAGTTTTGTGCTACTGATCCGAAGAGTTTGGATTCCGAAAATGATCCAAAAACAGAAGTTGTTCATTGTTAATTTGTATTTCTGAAGAATTTGAATTTGCCTTATACTGAAAACAATGCTTTTATTTCTGGTGAATTTGGAAAATATCCATTGAGCATAACTTATGTGTTAAGATCTCTAAAATATATTGTGAAAATGTTATGCAGGCTACAATATAGACGTCCAAACGACGGTAATGTTATGTTTAGGGCCAAATAAAGTGAAAAACTTGTTATTTTCTAATAGTCTTGACTTTGTGTTGAAACCTTACAATCTTGAAGATGTAACTAGTTTTCCAAAATTGTTCAAACAAATTCCAATGCATTCTACATTTTACATGTGATGTAATAATATATATGACTATTGAAACTGTCTAGTACAGTCTGTATACGTCACCTTTGGAAACACAAACATACTTGACATAAGGTTTGCCTTTTATGTTTAGGAAAACTCTTAATGATCAGGTAGAAATTTACCAATAACTAGAGACCATCGATTCTTTACATTATACCTAAAACTAAATCTCAAGAAATTCTGCCCCTCCCCCTATGAGCAAATCGTAATTATGGGCCCCCCTCCAATAAAAGACAGTTGCTTCATGGGAATTTTGCACCACCATTGGGCACTTCCCCCAGCCCCCTTCTTCTCTGTGTTTCAGGAAATGCTTTGGCGGTTGCAACGCCACTGCTGGTCTCTATTAATAATGTCAACACCAGGCAAATTACAATTTTAAAACAAATAGGATCCTTTTGTAGTGAGATAAAATATATTATTTTATGTCACTGAGGAATGTTGTATTAATATTTGTGAGGTAGTTTCCCACACAACGATTGCTTTGAAAACTGTCTTGTTAATAAGTAAAATTTGTATATTAAATAAAACCGAATCATGTCTCAGCAAAATGGTGACACTTTCTTCGAGTAATCGAATGACAAATAAGAGATTCGTGCTTTCAGCAAAATGTAGTGGTTTATGTTTTGTCTTTCGTTTATCTCCAAATGTTTTTGCTATTTACAGATCATATTTGCATATTTTTGTTATGGGTATTATATGGTCAAAAGTATCTATGGAAAACTCTGATGCAGGAAATAACGTTCAATTTTATACTGCAAAAAAACAAACAGTAAAATCAATATATTCCACTGTCATAGAAGTAAAACTCTGTATCGGTCTTTAAGCAATTCTTTCAACTGACTTTAGGGTTTTTACTTCGCATTGTTTAGCACCTCCCAGCGACCTTTGAACTTCGTTGCACTCTCGACATTAGTTTAAAGAGGATTCTGGTTTGGTCTATTTAAAATTGAAATTTAGAGTCATGAATGAATGTGCATTGAAACAACTGAAATTTAGAGTCATATTGTGAGTGAATGCGCATTGAAACAACTTTTCGAATTGTTCTGGAATGGATGAGTTTTGTTTATTTTTGCTGTCGATGCAACTCAATTCTGATTTTTCCTTGTGATGAACTAGATTTATTGGGTCAATTCCATGCGATATACATGTGATTTGAGCAGTTGAATCAACTGAACCCGTGTTTCGGTTTGTTTGGAATGATAATGTGGGGAAAATATGAATTCTTTTAACTGAACTTATCAAAAAGGCACTTTTGAATATTACATACATTTTGTTTTGAGTGTAGTGATTTCAGTTGGAAATGTAGTCGAAATTGCAATACCATTAGGATTTGCAGAATAAACTAAGAAAGTATATTTTGAAGAAATTCAAGATGCATAGGTGTAAGTACATTTATTACCTTCTTATTTATTAGTTAAAAAAGACATTTGTTTATGCCCTGTCACCTACAGATTTGCTGTTGGAGGGACCCCTGCTATAAATTGCATCATACAGTGTATGGCTTCTATCGCTAGCCTAACATTGTATCAAAATAGTCAAAGGGGGAAAAGTGCAAAGCAGATGTCGTGTGACAGTCTATTTTGCCAGCGGAAATAATACGTTTCCTTACCAAAACGTTCAGTTGCATTTTTTTCTTGAATTTAGTGTTTTGACTGACTTATCAAATGGTACGTATCTGATAGATATGCGATAGCCCTTGGCCTCAGTATGCTGTTAGGTGCTATTTTTTATAGACCATAGAGAGCACTAGTCATCGTCTGAGCCATTCTTTTTGCGAAAAGTTACGAATATGTCTCCTAAATAACTATTGAAATGATCAGAATGGTATTTTCGATTCATACGTCTTTCATATTGCGAATACCACGTTCATTCGTTTGCTTGATTGAAAGTGTCATTTGTATCTCAGTGAACTCGTCCGTATCGTTAACTTTATCGTCTCTACTTTCAAATCGACGAAACAGTTTGTTTAGTTCATCCACAAACAAATCTAATAAACCAAAAGCTACATAAGTGTTCACTGTTCATTTATAAAGTAGTTCCCAATAGACTACTATTTTTAGATACACATGTCATGCAATATGAAACAGATTAGTATGGAAAAATACTGCACGATTCTGACAATGTAAAGCTGACGGAGAAAAAAAATTGAGCATGTAATAATAGGTATTTCTACGTTATATCTCGAATGGTGATTTTGAAAGTGGCCCATTTATGATAATGTCTATATGTGCTGTTTCATGATGAAGTGATTAAAGTAGTCCAGGAATTAGTATGTGTTTCTTTATGCAATAGGAGGCAGTTCTGCAACACTTGTAGGGTTCACGCAGCACGATAGTGGGTAAGCTAGAGACGGGTGCTAATGTCAATTACGGCGCTTTAATCTAACCAGTTTAATAAGAATAAATGTGTCACAGTCTGTGATCTAACTGACGTCTGCGAATGGCTGATAAATACATTCTAATTCCAGCTATCCTTCTTATTTACAAATTCTACATCTCAACAAATAGAAAATGTGCTCTATCCCCTCCCCTAATGTTGGCAGAAGGTGGTCTCTTTAATATTTACTACCCATATAGACGGAGATTTTAGGTACTAAGGTGTGCATTTTGTAAACATTTATGGCAAACGCTCAAACCTACCTTTTCCATATAATGGAACAATTTTATCAGTCAAATGAAATCACTACCGATTCATAGTCCTTGTTAAGTAAGAAATACCTACAGGTACTATTAACTTCAGCAGCTCTTCAAAAAATAACTTTATATGGTGGTACAATCATAAAATTTAAAGCAAGTTTTAGTAGCATATTGTACAGCAATATTAAAGCTGTAGCAAGATTATAATCTTTATCAACTCTCTTGATCTATATGATGTGTTGAGCACGGTTTGAATTAATTATAAACGAATTCAGCATATTAGGTTGAACAAGACAATGTACATCATATCCACCAATACGAACAAAATTGTTAGTAGTTTCACCTACTAGTATAATTTCAGCATCTCAAGCGATCAAGACTGTGAAAGGAATCAGTTTAACCATCGGTAAAATGCAAAAAAAAAATTACAGTCCATAATGGACAGTTTTTAAGACATTCAGTGTTGCATACCTATGGAAAAGCAATTAGGAATAGCAAGCCATTGATGAAGCGCACATGCAAAACCTATAACATATCTGAATATTTAGGATTTTACAGTTGCTTTAATTTGTAAAGTCTCTGTCGTTTTGATATTTTAGTTCTTGTTTGTAACTGCTTTTTGTACAGGTTTTGGAGATATCATTTATTTCATTACCTCACTTTCTACCTCACTTATTTGATCTGTTATATTTTATAAACGTTTGCTTTTCTGACCGAACACAACATAAGCATGTATGGCGCATATTTTGATCAGGTTTCTCAACTTTTTAAAGCTCATTTCATAATTTTATTTCAGACATGTAAATAATTTAGCTTTTCTCTGCTCTTTATTATAATGTGTTTGTTTTGTACTATAGGATTAAATCATTATGGCACAAAGTAAATAATGGAAAAAGACTTTATGTTAATATTGTAAGCGATAAACACCCTTCCATGTTCACATCATACTTATAATTCCAGTGTTTAACCTATGACAGCCGGATCTGTGAATATCACCAACAGAGCATTTTGTTTACGTAGTTGATGGTTTTCTTTCATGTACCTCTTTACAATGCGTCCGAATGCGCAGATTAGTCTGGGCAAGCTAAAGGTCGACGAATCTTATATAGTATTATCGATAGGGCATAGTGGCAGAATGGGCCACGGTAATGAACTGAGGAACTTTTGTCGCTCGGTATAATTTGTTTTGTTATTTTTAGCAGGCTATTGCTTTTTCCACAATTATTTGTAAATCTGGCAATTGTTACTCTAACATTCGTTGCTCTGTGTATCTACTCATTTCAATCTGTGAAAGCAAACTCGTATCCATTTTAGTGACATCATATGCCCCACACGTCATATGCAACAATGACCTTTAAAAACATCTGGTGAAACATGTCGTTGAAACTAAATTACACTAGCATGTATGTAGAGTGGCTGCTAAAGACTGTCATACGGTTTTGTGGCTACATAGGTTAGTGTTATAGTAAAAAAAAGGACCACGTGATAACATAATTTTGATTTCTAATCGGCGATTTCACATGAAGTGATGGTGCTGGGATAGGGTTTGATGTTATTATTATAGGCTAAAGAGTTGCTAGATACAAAGCTCTGGAAACTGATCGTAAACCGAAATTAGTCCTCTGAGTTTACCGATATGTAACTAATTTAGTATCACGTGACCGTTTTTGATGTCAACTCACATTGCAGGAAACTCCGTCAATTCATAAAAGTTGTAGTTATTTTTTTTTTTTAAAAATATTTTCGTTACTGGTTTTACGAATCTGACGACAAAAACCTTCGAACACCCTTTAAGACACGGTTGTTAATTCATCATGTTCGTATCATTTTTATATCTGCTTTTCCGAACTCAGAACTAAGAATTGCATTTGCTGTTGATGCACAATTCAAGGAAGCATTCAAACGTTTGACACGACTTTCAAACGGACTTTGATCAACAATATTTCCTTCAAAGAAACAACACCGTAATTTAAGGAGCAAATTACACAAACCCGTGTCAATATTTAAACCAATTATTCGCAAACAATTGCATTAGAACCATTATTTAATAATTGTCATTTTTAAATATTTTTTTAAAATAAGGAACGTGAATCTCTGTTTTCTAGTATTGTTTTTTTTTTAATGAATCTTGCTGAATTGAAAGCTAAGGTTGTAGGAAAAACAGTCATTGTCAATAGATTGCTTTCTTAACATTGTAAATAGAGAGATTTAAAACTGATAGAAAGTATTAGCTACATATTTTGTTTTACTCAGCCAATAATATGACATTGTTTTTTTGTAACTATGGTAATCATATATATTTTAAACAAATAATAACTATGTGCAAGAATATATTTAAAGTCTGTTTGTCCTACCTTTGGCATATTAAAAGTTATACCATATGATCCGCTTTCAAGTTATTATTGTCAAAGTGGTGGACAAGATTTATCTTTGAAATGCACCAAAAATACTACAAACATACTGTCCACTCTTTCCAGCGTTAAACAGTACAAAATAATATGTACATCTGTATCCGCTCAGACGGTTGTGGAAATTATAACAGGCAGATACTACATCGTATTTCAGAGTATGAAAAGAAATTGTGATGACAGTAGTCTGAGCTTGGCAAGGTTATAGAATTGGCAGCTGTAACTATGGCAATAAACCCCCATCAATGACATTTTGACATTTGCAGCCGTTAAAGCTGATCTCTGCAATAATCTCTGATGACTTGATCACGCTGCTAAAGATTTAATACTTCATTATCTGTATTCATTAATTTCCAGCGCGTAAAAAACCAAGTTTAGAATGTACATTAAATCACCAAATTGTAAAACGAATATAAACGTATGCTTGTATCAGTGCTAAATTTATTTATTGAAGTCGAAAATGATCACAAAAAATGATTGGAAAATGTATGTTTTGGTAATTTATATACCTTCCATGTATAACATTATATATATATAATTATATCGGCTTCTGTGACTGAAATCACTCCTTATTTTGTTCAGATGCCACATACTAGCTCAAAGTCTTTTACATTGTATTTGCTTGTTGGTGTAATCAATACAATGGCGAAAACGTCAGCTATTCACCAGTTTCAGTCAATATACAGCTCTGCGATTTCTGCACCCAAGTGCTTCAGAAGTTTGACCCAGCAGAAACTTTCAAGAAGACCATCTCCAATCATCGGAAACCTGACAGATCCTACACACACAATTTAGGGAATACATTAACAATTATGTAACATAATGTTTTCAAACTTTGGTACCTTGCACCCGAAATTAATCTTATAAAGTTAGATGATTTATTATCCACGCAAATGAAGATATGGCCGAATCCATTTTAGTCTCAACTTGGCGTTGTTCCACTTACTTAACTTTAATTCTGAAATAGTGAATCATATATTTTATTTTGATGTAGTAACGTTAGGAACTTGTAGTAATGTATATCTAAAAAAGTGGATGAACACAATAGAATATTTGTCACTAATTAAGTTTACAACAAAACTAGCAGAAAGAGGAAACAGATTTTGATCTGTGATGGCTCGTAAAAAAATATTAAAAAAAATATTGTAATTGGCAACCTTTAAGAAAATATGTCTGCGATTAAGAGAGACGTTTATTTTGATTTGAGTACTCCGCAGTTGAATTAAGTTTCTAACACTTGAGGTATTTATTCTTAGCAGCAATGACAAGAACATGTGTATTTGTTACAGAGCGAGGGATCGTTAATGCATCCTAGTTTGCACTGTATGTCAACCATTACTTTTCTGCATCCAGAAAACCTAATGAGTTTTGCTAAGGAAGGAAGACACAACTATGATGCATGTTATTTATTAGTTGTAACACAGCAATAGCTGGAACCACTTGCAGGATGACAGTTACAGAAACATGTAATTTTATTTACTTTGATAATTGGAGACGAATGTTAGCACTTGGCGAAAATTATCATGGATAAACGACGAGTATCTGACGAGAACGTATTAAGCATTAGATGAATAAGTTATTATTCTATATTTATATTTAATTACATTATATAATTATCAATAATTCAGTATCGTTGGATACAATCCTAAACTAATTCAATGTTAATAAAATATTAGCTTTGCGGACACTCAGAAAGAGCGGACACTAGCAAACCTGGAGAGTTATTTAAAATTCAATGAATTTCCTACACATTAGAATTATATAATTCCTCCACAGATGGAGACAACTGCAAATTAAGAAATGCTGACAACATTCTGGTCTAAACATACACATTTATATTAATCTGACCCAGAAGAAAGGGACAGATAGAAAAGAGAGACACGTCCTCGTCTATTAATTCAAACATTAAATAGAAAAGCAAGGCTGATATCAATCACACATATAACAAAATGAAGGTATCAGCATTAATTACCGTGTATGAGCTAAATCCATTTCTTTGAGGAAAGTGATACCAGCTGTCATGTACTGTTCATTTAACGACGTTGCCATTCTGAATTACTATATAGGTGGCATTATTTTATATTTAAGAAGCTTGCACTAGCTGTAGAAAATGGACCATTTATTCAAATAATTTTTACTATTATGGTAATTATTTCTGAAATCGAAATTACAGATTGTAAGACGTCGGAAATCGGTCTATTTTAAACTGATAATTAATTATTGCCATTCAGATTTCATTTGAAATTCATGCATAGGTTGCGTTTAGGGAGGCCTAAGGAGTATGAGAATGCTGGCATATATTTTTCATTTTAGAACACTAATGGCACAAGTTCAGGCACAATATGTTTTCAGCATCATCAGCTGTATCTCTGATATATAGGTGTATTACACACTCAGGAAGAAAGCCGAGATATTAGAGTGAAACCCCGATAATTAAGGACATTTCGTAGGTAAGGACACTTTCGGCAAATCACGCGGACGTCCCTAAGGATCATCTTTCACTCTGTCTCTCTTTCTCTCTCTCTCTCTCTCTCTCTCATTTATCATTTATCATTGATGTAAATGTATGTTAATTATCAGTAATGGATATTTATGCATTAAAGATGCTGTAGTTAAAAGTTTAATTCGGAAAATGCAAATCACAAAATATTTTTATCAGTCATTGCTCTTTTAACCTCCTCTGGTAACACCGGAAATTACAGGAAGAGCCATGTTTTCGGCATCCTGAAGACCATCGGTAACGATTAGGAGAAGTCAACTGTATAAAGATTCCTTTCATAAATCACAGTTCATTTCAGCTTAAGATCCTAGTTGTTTCAGTAAGATAGACAAAATGCTTTCTAACATCTATCAATAACATTCACGATCCAATGTTATCACTATCATTATCGACTTCAAGGTTGGAAAATTAGAATGAAAATATTAGTGGGAGGAGGTAAAGAGCTTTACAAACTAAACTTTGCGTCGCTTAGAATGGTGGAGACCAAATTTATCCACCTTCGTCTCTGAGATTAACTGGAGGAAACACTTACTTGAAGGTATTTTAGAAGAAGAATATCTTCAACTGTTGTTCGTATCAAATGGAAATTTGGCCTAAATTTTGGAAACGTTTAGGCAAGTGTTATATGTTTAAAGACCATTAAATACAAATATTTCCACTAGCATGCCAAAATAAATGTACACCTTGTAGAAAGAGTTATCGTAGGAAAAGGGAGAAATTTGATGCCGTAGGCAAGCAACGAAGACAGACGAGTGGGCTGTGCGTAGCAGGGCAAATGTGTCACAGTCTGTGATCTAATTGACTGTGCGATAACTGACATATGAATTCTAATTTCAGCAATCCGTATTTATTGACATATTGGGTACATCTCTCTCTCTCTCTCTCTCTCTCTCTCTCTCTGTATGAAAGCTATGGGTCGAATATATTATTGTTCTAGTACGTTATCATCATAATCAATAAGGCTTAAATTTATATATATATATATATATATATATATATATATATATATATATATATA
>JAECUM010069528.1:0-27891 GCA_016617855.1 Megalonaias nervosa
GAAAGACCGTATCGATCTCACCTTTTATGATTCTCCACTTCAATAATACTTTTATGTCCGTATAGTTATCAAACAAAACTAATATACGTCATTTCAGTTCAAGTACAAACTCGCAAACTCGCAAACACATCTCATGTGCTATACTCGGGCTTCATATAGAATGGTTTAGATTTAAATCATATATTTAATTGTTCTGCCTGAAGATACCTCTCTATCACACATATCATGAAACATTAATAATAATAATAATAATAATAATAATAATAATAATAATAATAATTTTATTTTCTGTAGCTTATTGTTTACCCCTACCCGCACCCCCGAAATGTCGATGTCACAATACACTTCTTCAGTGTACTTTTTTGTCTATATATTTGTCAAACAAATCAAGGTACAGTATTTTGGTGAAGTGTAGGCAAATTCACACTGCAAGTCAAACACACATAATATGCTATAATGCTACAAACAAATACACTCATTCTTAGTCTAGTAGATCAGCCGCCGAGCCGTGTAGATGCTGATGAAGAACTTGAGGGTCTGGTGCCACCTGTCAATAAAACTGAGGAATTTTAATAAACATATTTGTTGGCAACACATCGATGTACATTTCAGACACTTAAACATATTTCTCGCGTATCTTGAGGACTCAGGGTACTAATTAAGTTCCCGTAGTAAATATATGCAAACACCATGATATTAAAAATTCAGTAACTTAAAATTTCTGAATGCTCACGACAAAACCTATGTTTATCAGTATAGATGAAACCTGGGTGTCAGCTTCTGTGTAGAGGAAAGGATATGAGCTGCGGAATTTTCTGGACCTACATGTGTTTGAAACATGTGCTTTCAATTCTGCACAAAAGAGTCAGGTACTAATTTCAGTAATGAGTGTTCCAAACTCAAGACTGTTAAAGGACTGAAATTCCACCAATAAAATAATGTCTCTATTTTTTGATTTACAACTAGGATAAGCTCTCAAAAGATTCTCTTTCTTAAAAAATAACTTACATTATTCCCAATATTCCATACAATTAGTACCGTTTGTCCTTGAGGTACTGTCTGCTGAGGGGGGCTTTATGGCGATATTTACAAAATATTTCCGGATTAAATCCCGTGTCTTGCGACTTGTATATCCAAGTCGAATCAGGCCACAATTAATAGTTCCGGTTCAGTATTCACGAATGTAGTCCAGTCTTTTCTTAGAGCATTTTTTCCTGTATCCTTTTGGTAGTGATACAAGAGTTAGATTTAGGCATTCTTGGTATGGATTTAAAGGCAATTGTTTTTTCTTTAGAATGTGAGCTTATGGTGTGGCTGTCTGTGTGTGTTTTGGCGACAGTGTACAGTGAATAATAAGGTCTTGGTGATAATCCGGAAGTGAAATATGTGTTCCATTGCACACTGGTTTGTTTACAGTCCAGCCTTTCAAAAGAATGCCGGTGAACCTTTGACAAGAACTTCACCGTGAACTCATCTTTGAAGGAATTTTAGATTAACATATGATTTGTATTGATTGTCACACAGTGGAAAGTTCAGTACTGAGAAACAAATATAGAGAATACATAGTAAAATGAATTGTGTTCTGTGTCCTGTCAGTGCAGTCTTTGAGTAAAGTTTTAAATTGGTATAAAATCGTTATTATTAAAGATAGACACATGAAATTTTAATATGTTATGTATAATGACTTTGAAAATATAAGAATGAAATTAAAAATAAAAAGTTAATTTTATTTTTATTTTAAAAATTTAAATGAAATTAAAAAAAATTATAAAAAAATAAAAATTTTCCCCGCAAAATGCACATATATAATATTTATTGGGAGAGATATTAAATGATGTCAGCATGTATATATTCCTACACCATATACAAGCTCCAATAATGGATATTTGTCAAATTTTGTCAGAGAAAATATCGTTGTAAGTCAAAATGAGACCTTCATTTAAAATACATGAAGACAAAATTCTATTTTGTATTGAGCCTTTAGGTCATTCAAACTATTTATTAGGGGTCCAAACAGTTCATTTATGTGTTTATGATGGGGCGACTTCGTGAGTAACACATATATGCTTGTATTGCTTTCAGTAATTGTTTATAAGCATAGTTATTGGGTATTTAGTGAGAGGACAGAGTTTAAAACTTTATACTAGAACCTGCTCAAGTTCTCTACTAAATCATTTTAAGCTGTCAGAGAATGAAATACAGGGCAAAGGGATAAAATATACTTTTCCCAGGTACATTTACCCTTGCATGTAAGAAAACAGCAAAATTATGAAGTTAGACACATAATGCATTCCATTTTATTGTTCAGTTTCGTTAAGATATTGATTGATGTAGTCCGGCACTGTGGCCGATATGATATTATGGGAATTATAATAATCCATTTTGATTTATGCATTATTAATTACTAATAATATTTGTTAACTGACACTCTAAAGATTACGTAAGAAATATTCAAACAAATTATTTGAATTTATCTTTGTACAACTGATCTTAACATGGTTACATATCCGACATGAACAAATATCCATATATTTTAGAATGTTTGGTATCAAAAGTTGACATTCAGTACATCATATAGGCTGACATTGTACCTATAGTGAATCTGTAAGGCACAGTTCTAGCTGTGTGCACTTTCAAATATCCCAAAATGTTATTTTCATCATGAATATGCCTATGTATGGTAACAAATTTTAATTTAGTACTTTGACAAAGTGCGATATTGTAGCATCAGCTGATATCTGATTCCAATGACTCATTGAGCTTAATAACTGGTAACCAAAACTCTTAAAAATACACCAAAATGTTCAAACAGATCATTTGAATTATGTTTGCAAATGTGATTTTAACACGTACATTGTATATGTCATACATATGTAAATGTCCATCCTTGTTTACACGTTTTGGGGATCGGAATTTCACATTTAGTTGATGATATAAGATCTATTGGTACCTATAGTTGACCTGTGTGGCCACATTTTGCCGTATTCACTTGCATTAGCCAAAATTGTTATTCCCCTCATGAATAAGATTGCTTATAGTAATATATTTTAATTTAGTACATTGTCACTTGACCTTCCGGTATACTGGTATGTATAAATATTTGCACCAATGATCAAACCTTACCGTTACAACATTGCCTTAAAATTGTATGATACATACTCTACCTGATTAGTTATTTAACCTGTAAATGGGTAAATATGCTTCTAGAATCCTCATATATTTTTAGGATGCATTTATCACTTTAATACATGCCCATTGCTTCACATTTCTGAGTGTCACTCTGTCAAGTTTACTATATTTTCCCAACATCTGCTGCCAAAATCACTGTGAGCTATCGTGCTTCACTACCCCTGGGAACAATATTATCAGATGTACAGACCCAAACTACCATTTGTTTTAAATACCATTCATTCGTCAACTTTGCTGTCTACAATTTGTCAAATTGAATATTATAACTTGTATGAAAATTTAATTTTTCAATAAAATTTAGCTTTTAAACTTTAAATGTTTATTTAAATTTCTATGAAAATTTAATTTATCAATATTTTTAAATTTCAAACATACGTTCAGACGGGCTTTATTATTTACTACAATTGGGTTTTTACTGCATTGAAAAATTGCTATAATTAAGGAAGATATAGCTAATTTGGTTTTGGTTTCTCAAGAACACTTGGACTACAACTTGCACCCTGTGGAACACCAGCACTCTACACTTTCTAAAAGCTGTCACATGTCTTGTTTGCAAGGAAATTCCAAAAGACTTCAAGTATAAAGTTGAAATAGGTGTGGGGTGCAAATATAAAAGTCTGCTTAAAATTGGCCATAAAACAATTGGGCCTGTTAGGAATCAGGCCACAATTAATAGTTCAGTACCCACGAATGTAGTCCCAGTCTCTTTTAAGAGAATTTTTTCCTGTCTCCTTTTGGTGGTGATAAAAGAGTTAGATTTAGGCATTCTTGGTATGGATTTAAAGGTAATTGTTTATTCTTTAGAATATGAGCTTATAGTGTGCTTGTCTGTGTGTATTTCGGCGACAGTGTACAGTGAGTAATAAGGTCTTGGTGATGATCCGGAAGTGAAATCTGTGCTCCATTGCACACTGGTTTGTTTACAGTCCAGCTTTTAAAAAAATGCCGGTGAACCTTTGACAAGAACTTCACCGTGAAGTCATCTTTGAAGGTATTTTAGACTGACATATGATTTGTATTGATTGTCACACAGTGGAAAGTTCAGTGCTGAGAAACAAATGTAGAGAATATATAGTAAAATTGTGTTCTGTGTCTATGTGGAATAACACAACCCAACGGCATTTTGAATTACGTGGCTGTATACGGCTACTACCAAATACCGGTTTGTATCCAAACTGCATGCTGGTGTGTTCCGGACTGATATGTATGCAGCAAAATTAAACTGAACACTTTAATGAACAGGTGACATCAGATACTCAAATCGTCCATCAGTATCAATACAGGTTCGGGCATGGCAGATTTAAGGATTAACACATCCTGTTCAATGAAATATGAATCTAGATGGCAGTCTCATGTTAAGATCTCGTTTTACTCAATATCTTTTACCTGTTTAACATGGAACCCCATAGACATTTAAAGGGCCAGCTATACTACTGACAGTAACTTTATTATCTGCAGAATCAAGGAGACAGTATCATCCTACACTAGCGACAGTGAGCTAATAAACTATATTCATTTTCGCAGGAAGGGTCGATCTACTTAATCGCACCATGAAGGAGGAATTATATTCCGATATAATGGATTTTTACCACCAACAATAAATATGAATATGTCAAGACTCTTCAATGTACAACATAAACATGTGTCTTTTGACGTAATCAGTTGCGGGCATTGAGAATTTCTCTTCCCTCTCTAAAACGTTTGATGCTCAACAGGTGCGCAGTGATAAACGCTAGGAGCTAACAAACTGATTTTCTAAAGATTTTTGCTCCAACGCTCAAAAATTCGATTGGAATTTTCCCTCGCCTCATTTTTTATTTGGTGCATTGAGTGATGTCAGTTATTTTGTTCTTTTATATAGAAAGACTCTTTGAAGAGTGCCGAAGTATGAGAAATTTATTATAGAAGTAGAAAATCGTTTCATGTTCTAATTACGTTCACTTTGCAAGCGGGATTAACAAAAAGAAATTATTTAAATTGTTTCTCAAATTAGTACAGATGACCAAAATGGACTGTCAGGTGGCTGGAATGGAAACATTTAAGATAATAATCTTCAACCTCATCGTTCTCGTTGTCACCATCATTCGTCTGTTTCTTTGAATGTAAATAATATATGAACTAACGATGAAAGTAGTTTCTCCTCTTTCTAAAGGTGGAAGCAACATGAAAGACAATATTAATATACCACAACACTAAAAGCAAAAAAAGAAATTATCCTCTGCTATTTCTTAAATTCTGTATTAATAGCTTGTATGCTTCAACAACTACTATATAACTTTAAAAAGGAAAAAAAAATCAAATCCTGGAATGATTTATCTTTTAATAGTATGAGATATATTCAAGTAGCAGAACTGATAAAGTAAAGCATTGTACCAATCATCATCATCATCAATCACCATCAAACCCTTAACCCAAGAGGTCATTGGGACACCACAGTTGATTTTACAACCAATTCTCTCCATCTTTCCATGTTCTCTACTGCCTTTTGTTGTACCAATACTATCATTAAATTCAGTTGACATCTAAATATTTAATTGTATGTAAAATGGTGTCATGCAGAGTAATATTGTTCTTAACATCCATTTGTTCTAGTTTCATTTTCAGGCTGTCATCGGTAAATCTTTGGAATGTACCAGTCCCGTTGATACAATCAGATTTAGGTTTCCAATCATCCCCACATGTCCTGTAATGCTTTAGTACGGCAACATCAGTAGGAACAATGATACTGTAAGTACAAAATGAAGCTAAATATATTCAGAGAATGGTACATTTTCCTGTTCAGGAAGAATAATGCTTTGATTAGAAATATAAACATTGTTTCAATCTTTCCCACTTCTGCAGATTTTGCTTTGGATTAATTTTCTTCGTTTTGTTTGTCTTCCGAGATAAAGGAAGCCTTAAGTGTTGAACTCAAAACAGCTAGACGTAGATGTTTTTATCGTTGCCACTTTGACGACTATTTTCATTTTGTAGCTGACATACCAAAGACGTTTAAATATTCGTTTTACGCAGATTTGGTGGGTAGTGGGAATATAAACAATACCCCTCCATTTTGAAAATATGCTATACCTTCTTTTGTTCTTTATTGTTTTTTTTTATATCGCCATACGTACGACATTAATTTTGAAGTATATGATGTAAGTGTACAAGACCAGATGTGGCCATGTCTGTGTACAAGGCAAATAATGGCCATGTCTGTGTACAAGGCAAACTATGACTTTGTACGTGTACAGGGCAAATTATGGCTAAGTACATGTACAATGAAAATTATGGTTAAGTACGTGAATATGGAAAAGAATGGTTATGTACATATATAGGCAAATTTTGGCTAAGTACGTGTACAGGGCAAATTATGACCGACCTACAAAATGATCGATATTATGAAATCTTCAAAGAATCGCTAATAACCACATCCTTCCTAAGACACCTATGAAAATTCCATGTAATGGCGCTAATGCATTTATATGAAACTTTTCATATATGGTCCAAAAACAAGATGTTTTTTCTTTATCTGCGCCCACTGTTGTCTCTCTTTCACTTTCTCCATTTTGCTTTCCGTCTGTCATGGTATGAATTGCAAATTTATGAATAAAGTATTTCGATTTGCTAATATTCAGCCAAAACACATTATAGGAATCACCAGAATAATTGTCAAATTACTGCTTTATAACGTGAGCTTTCTTTGTCACTATATGTATGTAAAATACACAATTGAAAGCTTTTTCATTAGCTGGTGCGTATCACTAATAGATAAATACAGCAGATGTCATAACTAGCAGCAGGGAGGGTGAACAGACCAAAATTATTTTAAAAAATAAATCTTCCTACGAAGGGGTGAACAGACCAAGTTTTAGTTTTAAAAAATAAAACTTCCTACGAAGGGGTAAACAGACTAAATTTATTTGCGAAAATAAATCTTCCTACGGAGGGTGAAAAAATACAAGCGTCGCCGAGACCTTTAACCGGGTTTACTTTTTCGTGTGTGGTAAAAACAAAGTAGCGGTCAGGTGGCGTAATTAAATCATTATTATATCAATAATAACGTTAAACATGGAATCTCGCACAGCTAAACTAGTTCGGCAGCGACTAGAGGCAATTGAGAAATATCTCCCCGTTCGTGATTCTGTCAAACAACAATTACAAGCGCGTAGGTAATCTCGGGTGGAATTTACAGAAGGTGCAGAACAGTTATTTAAACCAATTGTCGAACCAACAAAGAAAATTGTTAAAGCAACTAAGGCAGCTAAAAAAGCTCTCGAGACATTGCCTCTTGATATTACTGGCCGTCTTCAAGCAATTATACCACCACCCCAGAAACCTTCTCAACCACAATCTGAAGTTCAACCACAATATCCGCCAAAGGTCAGAACTAACATTACAGATAAATTTACGCCTGAAGGAGTTACCGCTATCAATGACCCAAACCAATTAATTAATATTGCCGCGTTTGGATATCGTCATAGAGATTGGTATGTAAAACCCGAATATGATAAAACTCTAAAATCTGCCGATTTGATTATGGATGTATATCGTGTCGCTATGAATACTTCGCAGACGAAACAAGAAGTAAGGAAAAAGAAAAATGGTATGATACAGATTCCGGCCCCTGTGCCACTGGAAGTGGTACTACCACTCAAGGAAGTGGTATTATTACTTCATGCCCCAATAACGTCCTTGCCGATGTTGAACGACTAGAAATTCTAAGTCGTGGAAGACGAGCCGGCAATAAGTCTCCAGAAATAATTAATGAAGCAGCTGCTATTTGTCAGAGATTATTTACAGGCGGTATCATGGACATTAATCATTATCGGTCTCTCATCGATGGAATCGTTGAGAATTACCGCAATGATTGAGGGTATGCTATTAGATCAGTGACAAGAAAATAAGATGATCAAACATAATGCTCAACGTGGACCTGTAATGGTCAGGGTGATAAATTCGCGAGTACCAACATATAAAGCGATCAACAGTGATGGACTCGGTGATGTTGTTCAGGGTCTATTCAGAAGGATATCCCCAAAAGCAATACCGATTGCAAAGCAACTGGGAATGAAAGCTATTGCCGTTGATCGTGATAAAGGTATTGGTGCTGTTGGTGATGGCGCCAGTAAAGCATTCTCAGCAATCAGGGATAAACTAGCACGATTATTACGCAGATCGCAAGCGGTCCTACCTCAGCCAGTAAAATTGCACAGCACTGAAGTTATGTCAACAGGTGTCAGTAAAATAATAAATCATGCTGCAAATAAAAAATTAGTTGGCTGGTGTACCCCTGTCAGAAAAGGAAAAAACTATAACTGCTAATCTGATAGCAGGAAGTGGTCTTCGTGTTAGACGATAACACATATAAATAATGTTCAAACGTGTATTTGATCCACTATTTGAAATGGATGCGCCATTTCTCAAGGATGCATCAACATTATTCTTATGACGCACTTGTACATAACGCACAAGGAAGAATCGAGTTGCAAGTTCAGGATACAAGTAGATATTTCTTGCCCGCTGGGGCATTTATTGAGATCGAAGGTAGACTTTCGAAAGCAGATAATACAGCGTACGGAATTGGTGATCAAGTTGGTTTTGTTAATAATGGCGTCATGGCGTTATTTAACAGTGCCAAGTATATCATCGACGGAAAAAATATTGAATCATACCTGGAAAATGTCGACGTTGCCACGACGATACTTGGCCTTGCAAGATACAGCGATATCAGCTGGTCCATCAATGATGTTTGCAAAGGATATCACTGATCAGCCTGAAATCAGCAACGTAAAACTGAATGCAGCTGGAACTGAAGTTACATCAATGAATGAATATTTCAACTTGGGATTCGCATCACGTCGATTAAAGTCAAACGGCAATGAAGAATTTTCATGTGTGATTCCACTATCACACATATTTGGATTCTGCAGACATGTTAGAAAAGTTATATTTGGCTCTAAACATACAGTGGTATGTGTTAGACAAGCCACCGAAGTAGACGCAATATGGCGTGCTGATGCCGTTGTTGCTGGTAAAGTAATACTACAAAAACTTTCGCTGTGGAACGCCATCAATGACTCCATCGCTGAATGAAGAACAATGGTTGCCCTCTTTCATGAATTCAGGTGGTAAATCAACGTTGTCATGCTTTAAGATGACCACAGACAGTATTCAAAGTAATGTTGTTGGGTTATTTGCATGGCAGATAGCATCCCAGCAGGGGGTGTCAGCACCACGACATATATTCATCGCGTTTCAGGAAAATGCCAGAGTAGATTCGCAGAAACGAAATCCAGTGGTGTTTGACACGCTTGGGGTCAGTGAAGTTTCTTTGAGGATAAATGGACATTAAAAACCAGCAGAGAGCATTATACTGGATTTTGAGAATAATCATGTTGCACGTCTTATCATCGGTTAATGACATTCATGGGGCGTGATCAGAATGTGGATTCTGGTTTGCAGATATCTCAGCGGGATTTCGCAACATTATATCTGATCTTATATTTCTCACTGAAAAACATGGATTTGTTCAGACAATCAGTCGTTGACATACATTTTCGAGCTCTTGTAGCACGATCACCACCTGCCATACCTGGTCCACCAGCTATTCCTAGTGGTTATAGAGACATCGCTATTATACTCTCAGACAAAACAATGCAGCTTGAAGGTGTTGGTGGACGAAAGAGTGTCATTGATGCCCCAGTGGAAGACATGCAATCGAATGCACGATTAGTAATTAAATTACCCATGACATTAAAATGTCATATCATCACGATAATGTTACTCTGACTCCTGGTCAGGTTAAAAAGCTGCAATGAGCGATTTAAAAAAGAATTCTGGAACAAAAATATTACTGAAATCAGCACAGATCGCTTGCAATCCCAAGGGTCCAAATAAACTATCCTTCACAGAACGTCAACTTAGGCACTTCAATGACGCCAAATGATCAAAAACAGGCGTTAGACTTAATCTTTCAGCGGGTGCCATTAAAGACATTGCCAAGACGGGTGGTATATTTCCACTTCTTGCAGCTATATCAACGTTGATAACCACTGAAGCCCAGTTGTCGCAAAAGCAGCTGCACTTGGTGCTGTTGGAACTGCTGCTGGGATGGCATTAAAGAAGACAACAGGCCGCGCAATAAAGACTTCAAAATGAAAAGGAGCGGGGTCTAAGACTGCCAGGAGATCTCCATTCAGGGTACGGTTGAAGTCTGAGACTGCCCAGGACACTTCGTTAGACATGCTTCCCATGTACAATGTTGATTTACTTGATGCTGCTAAAATATTAAACATTAAAAACTTCAGAAGTGTTTTTATGCGTGATCAATTACCAAATAAACTAAACCGTATTGAAACTGGTATCATTAATCTCGATGGAAGTTCTGATCCAGGTACTCATTGGGTTGCATACGCGATTGATCCAAGTGGAGTTGTTTAATTTGATTCGTATGGGTTGGCGCCACCAAAGGAATTTTTAAAATATGTCGGCGGACTTGAAAACGCTCCCATCTGGTAATCAACATTACCAACACAGATAATAACAGATCCGCTAATATGTCGCCGTGAAGTACTCGCTGTGTTCCACGCTGTGTCAAGGTCCATAACACCGCCTCAAAGTCGTGCAGGAGTATAAAAGTGGTCGTTTTAAACAGGACTTAGTGTAATATACAATGGTAGATATTTACGGAAGATCCGCTCTAGGCAAGCCTCAAGGTGACTTATCCAAATAAGCAACCTTTGACGAGGTCAAGGGTGAGTTCTCGAATCTTTTGAGTCTCGCAAATGTGGACCAAAATGAAATTGTTGTTTTTCAGGATAAGCAAGGACGGTGAAAGACGAATAATACCCCACTGACAGATATTATTCTGTGGGTTAAAGATGTGACCGAAGGTAACTTAGTGGTGTTTACTAAAAACTGTAAAATTAAAGACTCGAAGGAATCAATACTAACACTCTTGAGAGAGATTGCTGAACTCTTCAGGAAAACTGGAGATAATATGCATAATGATCTCAACATGAGCGGAAACACAATTACCAATGTGAAAGAACCAAAATCAGACGGTGATGTGGCAACAAAAAAAGTACGTGGACAACAATGACGCCACGATTAAAAATCAGATCAGTAAATACGTTGCTAAAGCCGGTGATATAATGACTGACAACCTCAATATGGGCGGAAATATCATTATTAATGTGAAAGAACCAAAATCAAACGCTGACGCTGCAACGAAGAAATACATCGACGATACATCCCGACGATGACATCGTTAGTGACAATCACTGATGGAATGACCACGTTTAGAATATACTGATCATGTAAACACGTTTGGAAATTTTCTTAGAGACGTAAACAAAGCCATTTATGATTTTCTTGGAAATCCAGCAAGCACCGACGTCATTAAACTCTCTGACGTAAAAAAGTTTACCAATGGTGTAGTACATGCAGTAGCGTCTGGATCAGCATTATGGACACCACTCAGTAAATCCATCAAACATACCACTAAGGTTACCGGCATGTACAGGTTATCAGTAATCTGCGCCACAAAGTTTTCAATATCTACCACAATTTCACCTCGTTATGCAGTTGGTGCATATTCTGGATCCATGTTGGTGATACTGGAACAACACGACGAAGGAACATTCGTGGAGGAACCCGAAGGAAAGACTTAGGTGTGTTTTACTATTGGTGTATTGAATTCGCCGCCAAAATGCAGCCTACCTAGAGTATTTCTATTACATACATAATGAACCAATCGATTGACGTTTAACGGTTTAGATAAGAGCAAGCGTCTTTGTGGCATACCCAACTGAAAAATATCATTGATACGCGTATAGTAAAACACAAAAAAAAAAAAAAAAAACGTACCCCAGGCGTATCGTTGTTACTGACATGATTGAATAATCAGTGTCCGCGGTAGTCGCTGGAACAGTAACGGTCATCGGCGCATTATCAGCCACACACATAATAGCACCAGTAATAGAAATTGGTTGCTGATATTCTTAATATCATCGCAAAAAAATCCACGTGCGCGGCTAATAAATTACGCGAATATATAACGTTACTATCAGCGGCAACACGCGCATATGCCAGATTATCATCGTTAATATCATTGGGTCTCAAGAGTGGAATAATATCAGAACAGGAATTTGAAGAAATGATTAAGATTTACTATGAAGAAACTGGAAATCCAAACCCCGTTGTCTCCGACAAGGACATTGTGAAAGACAAAGACAGAGATTTAGAGCTCCCTTGATTTAAGTAATATTGTCGCAAAATCAAACACTTCAATTGTTAGAACAAATTGTGGCTAATACAACACCACCAACAACCACGATAATATCAGCAAACTCAACCAAGCTTGAATTTGACGTTATATTTTAAGGGGCGATTCCAGTCAAAGAAACAACACTAACACAATTGCGAGTGTATCAAAGCTGGCCAAATATCCGATCGAAGTCATTCGGCGGGATGCAAGCAAATAATTCACTGGTATTTGCGTATAAAAATAAACCTGATGGAACCCCCGATTGGCAAGTTGTGGGCATACCTACGGGCATTTGTCAAATAGAACAGATCAACGATGAGTTTCAGAGCAGAATCAAATCTATCACAGGAAAAGAATCCAAGATTGCTCTCACGGTTCATGAGCCAACGTTATCAGCCACTTTAGAAATATCAACGCCTGATTACAGCGTCAATATATATCAGTCTTCGATCCGAAATTTGTTAGGATGGCCGGAAATATAACCACCAGCACCTCCAGCGTTACTAGAACCTCAAAAATCCGATTATACCTCTAGCGAGAGTAGATATGGGAATTAATTCCAGATAACGAAACATGGAAACTGATAACATATGAACTAGAATTCAATCGTGGAGCACTAACCACGTACAGCAACGTCTGAGAAAGTCATGACTTGATATGGATCCGTAAAATAGCCCCAGATATGTTCAAATATCATTTCATTGTCATTGATGCTGTGCATAAACGAATGAGTGACAAACTACGCCAATCATTCGCAAAATATATAATGAGTACCCCGATACAGAAGACACCAGGAATGAGATTATCGGTCAAATAAAACATTTAAACAAAGTAACATCGGATTTCAAGAATTATGATCGGTAAATTGTGCGAGCGGTAATTAATACCACCGATGGCTCGCATAAACAACTCTTCCTGAACAAATATTCGTTGTCAGACGCAGATGTACCAACGTTCAAAATTCCGGGATTGAACGCCGAGGAAGTAACAAAAACCGTCAACGATATCATTGATGAAAACTACCCCAAAATTATCGCTGCAAGGAAAAAATATCCCCACCGGCAACTATCCTCAAGTACAACAATGATCCATACAATGGATATCGTCATATTTCACCAGCTGTTATCAATATCACATCTACGATCGCAGTCAGTCTTGTATGTGATACTATCAATGGTCGCTATCAAGTAGGTCTTGAAAAACCCAGTCAGGCCCTTCACAGATAAATTTTATACACATTTACCCCTCAAGCCCCCCACCCCCTGGATTCTTGATTGTGTTAGAGCCTGTTAATCTGGTTTATTTACTATGTCAGAATCCGCTGTTGTCACGGATGCATTTCAAACCTACTGACCATCGCGGACACCTTGATATACGAGATGAATCTTTGACGATAAGTCTCTATGTAAAATCCTGACAAAGTCCACAAGTAAAAAAGATTCTTATAATAAATAAATCTGTTTCTGAGTTTGTTGGTGGTTATATCAAACATTAAAAAATAATTATTTATGTGGTACTATATAATGTACCAAAACACGAGAGGTTTTGTATATAACAAAGAGGTACTCGAAAGTGCCGTCAAAACAATATTGACACTTCTCCACACTGAAAAGTTTAGTGTTAATATACTTATTGATAATTATGGCGATGAAAACTTTTTGTTAACGCAGGAACAGTTAAATGATCTGCACCGAGAACATATTACAGCTGTATGAGATAGGGATCAAATTCTGAATTAATCTTGCCTTAAAAGGTCCAAGTTACAGGAAATGCTATATGGGTTGCCCGAAAATTAAAATTACCCAACTTTCCGACAAAAAGGTACTATAAACACCGCCAACAATACGCTGTTACAAATTTCACTTTCTTTAGATGTTGCAACTTTCACTTTCACAACTTTCACTTTTACAATCCCCCTTGACAAAGTCAGTTTTTACGATCAAACATAAATTTTTTCAACTGTTTTATACGCGTACTCACAGTCTTTTTTGTTTCGTATTCGCGTAACAACTCTGATCTAATTTTTCTATCGCGCGTGCGAGTGGAACGAATTGCTCAGCTTGTTTATCATCACATACACAAGCAAGTGATTGTGTCATTGCCTGCTGGAGTAATTTAATAAACGTGTTTCGGATGCTAGTGTATATCTTCTTTTAGATTTTCGTTCTTGCAGCGCTTCAAAATCATTTATGATTTTTTTCAGGATCAACTTGATCAAAAAGTTGTATACCCCACCTCCGCCGGTGGTGGGGGCACGTAATTTTTGAATTGCAGAAATATTCGCATTAATATTTTTGTGATTCGTTATATAATGAATATCTGTTTAAATAAAAAATATTTGCATTCCTAATTATTGCGGAATGCATGGACGGCACAACACATATTATACACGGTATTATATACATACTTAATTCTAATGGACGACTACAACTAACGATCTTAACTATAGTAGCATATTTATAGCATTAAGCTATTTACAGCATTAAGCCATTTATAGCATTATATACATATCATGTTATTTATAGCATCAAGCTATTCAAACATTATATACATATCAAGCTATTTACAGCATTAAGGTATTTGCACCATTATATACATAAACTATTTACAGCATTACAAACAAATTCAAACTTACACCACCACTAAGGGAGCCCTTCCCTACGTTCAACAGATTTATGCTGATAACTGGAATTTTTTGCACCCCCCCCCAAAAAAAAGTCAACCCCGGGAGAGTGCAAAATAGCACCCACCCCACGTTGCTGACATGGTGGGAAGGTCTACATGAATTTTCAGTTTTCATTATATTTGTCTGTTAAAATTTTCGAGCTTCGGGGCAGAGCCTCAATTAATATATCTTTTAGAAATTATATAAAGTCACCAATACCTGGAAATCCAAAAATAGCTCACCTAAGGGGCGTGGCTTATTTGTATCTTTGTCTGTTTTTCTCTTTTCCCTGACTATTTTCCCTGACAAGGTCGCGGGGGGGGGGGGCAAGGAACCTGACTAAGTCAGAAAGCAAAGATAACGTTTTTTTTTCTTCTAAAGAAAAACAAAACATCAAGCAAAAAAAAAAATTTATTTATAAGTGGACGTAGTTATAAAATACAAGCGAGGTTACTCTTTAATCTCTCTACAAGTTGAGGGTGCTTTACCTGATAGAGCTATTTCCCTTCACTTAACTTTTTTTCTTGTTCTACTTTATCGCAAAATTCAGAAGTGTTTTTCTGTTCTACTTCATCGTAAAATTCAAGAGTGAGATACTTAAATATTATGCTTTGTTTGTATTTCTTTGAAAATGTTTATTTCGTTATTTTATCTGCGATATGTTGTACCAAAGCTGGAATAATACATATATATTTCGCAGTTGCATGCATCGATCGAAATTCTATTTCTTCCCATGTCTCTGTATTTACAAATATAACTGGTTTTGGAGATTTATTAAATTTTCCAGTATTTTCACGTTCACAATTCTGTCTCTGTGTAGTAGCATGCAGATTATTCGAAGAATTATCAAGTTTTTGGTCATTAATGTGATTAATCACAAAGCCTTTTTCAATCAGACCGTTAAAACATTCATACACAAATATGTGGCAGATATATCTTTTTTTCTCAACACGGAATATAATATAACCGGCATTATTAACAGAACCGACCACTTCTTCAGGTCGACAGTTCCTAATTACAGCAGCACGAGATGCCTCATAAGTTTTGATGATGGGATGCTTCACAAATTCATCGACGTTATTTCCTTGCTCCATTCATATAGTAAATATTATTTGTTTAAATTATTATTTCATTACTAGAAAAATATGTGGGATGCTAGCGTGAAAATTTAGCGAGACAGTGTCCAGTGTTTTTATAGGAGATTCATTACCATCATTTTTTTAAAATCATAATTCTGTTTCAAAGCTCTGCATTTTCTGCCTTCACAGTCTTCACACAACTGCAGTTCCCCCGACTCCTTTGTTACAGTTCAAGCATGGCTTTGGTCCTAGATTCCCTCGTCGCACACTCTGTAGGTAGTATCCAGAGAATTCATTTACATAGACCTTATTTCAAGGAGTTGTAGATCCAATCATCAACCACTTGCAACTATTCTTTGTTTGAATCATTGTATATTATATTTTAAAGTTTAATTTAAATATATATTTGCCTTAATTATATGATGGAAGAATTTACAAGATTATCTGCGATGAAATCCTCTCAAGGGAGATTCGATCGTGACCGAATAACCCCTGACTTGCCGAGGCGAGGTCTGGTTGAGTTGACCAATCAGACTCTAATTGAGAGTATCCGTGAAGCCAAATAAAGAATTTTGCAACGATGGCGCTGCTCATATGTGGTCAACATTCAGAATTAGACAAGACGATAACCCCCAAATTGATTCTACAATGAATGACCAGCGAGCAAGGACAATCATTAAGTATCTTGCCGGACAAAGATACCATTTTAGAATAAAATTTATCGCTGCGGTAGACGACGCCGACGCCGTGACATGGATTATCCGTAACAAACGTGATCCTTCTAGAGAATCACACCTCGCTGGGGATGTTGTCAAGCTAAATAAAAATTCCGAACCAGGAATGTTGACTGGTATTGACAAACCATATTATGAGCGAGCGTACCCTGTGATGGCAGTTGTTCATGCGATATACCCGCTGAATGAGAAGCCTAGTGTTGATGACCTCCTGCCAATGAAAATTTCTACCTTGAATTCTGTTGCTGAGCGAGTTACAGAATATTTTACAAAAGCGATACATGGAAATGGTTTAACAGATCTGAGACTTAAAAAAGTAAATGAATGGGCCGAGCGCGTTAAAGAAAACTGAGCTACGATCAAAGGCGTTGCTGAGCTGGAAAAAAAAAATTCCAATAAGTGTAAAGATACTAACCGGCTAGATTGTGTAAGAATTGAAATATAAATCAAAGGGAGCTTCGATAGAAATCGTTGATCATAACACGCGCGCGTGGATGTCGGACGTAACATTATTTCCACGAACTCGAACTGTTACATTTTATGACGGTTATATTTTTGATTTTATTAAAAATATCAGCAAGAGCGATCTTGTAATCGTGTAATTGTTTCAAAGTTCCGAATATGCAAATTATGATCAGTTTTTTGGCCTAATGGAGATATTTATCGTACTGAATCTCTTCATGACGAAATGAAAAATCTTGCATTAAAATATACCGATGATGTCGAACGATTACTAAGTAATTGTTCAACCAATCCGTCAGTTGCTCATCACTTTGCTCAGGAGGCAAACTCATATAAACCGACACGGCTTGAATTTCTTGAAGATATACAACGCAGTTGTTTCGAATACGGACACGGCGGATTGTGGAATACTGAATACGATTGTGATGTTATCTCAGTTGATATGCTGCATGTTACCCCGGAATTTTTCTTGTAATGGGAGAATGTTCTAAGTATTTGAAAAGATTTGGGCATCCAATACACGAGATGACTCGAGTTGCGATAAACGGACCCTTGCCAGATTTCGACTTAACTGGATTCGCATGTATTGAATCGTTCGAATTTGCATCGGAAAACCTTCATCCAATTGTGTATGTCTGGTTTAGTCTTCATTTTAATGAGCACGGTTGGGTTCCAATAGTTGTATTGCGATATATGCAAAACTATTAATATCTTTAACCGTGAGTGAAGCAATAATATCGTATCGTCTACAGAAACAAGTTTGGCTGCCGAACCCGCTGTCGTTGAGAGATCTGTTCTCGACGAGATCTTTGAACGTAATCCCGATGCTGTAGAATGCGAAACTAAACTTGCAAAAGATCTTGGCAGAAAAAGAATTGGTAAATTTACACAAGGAGGATCATATGATCATAAACAACATCGTCCAAGATTAATTATCGATAATGCTGAGCTCGGTTTTATAATTGATGATACAGCAAGGAAAAATACGGTTGTAAGTCGAAGTAATGTTAACCTATCAGATGGAACCAAACTAGGCCCAATTGTGAGCTACATTGATGGCGACTCACCACAATTCACTCATTTAAGATCTTCATTGTTAGCATATGTTTCGGTATGCTTATTATCGATGATAGATTTCCTGATACCGAAGATAGAGTTGCCACAGATTCATTTTATGTGGATCGGAAATATGCAGGATGGCTAAATGAATTGCAGATCGGAGTTGATGCATCATGGAACGAATGGAGAATAAAAAGAGAAAAGATACTTAGTTATTCTGAACCCGCTGATTATAGATCTGAGGAGATATATTATAAAAATAGTCAAATGTCAGCGTTGTCATCAGTACCATCGGTATATGATCCTGTGGCCAGACATAAAACCGTTTATCTCAACGGACCTGGCGGTTCCGGTAATACAACACGTGCGATTGAATTATTTGACGCCTACACATAGACTCGCCGGAGAGATGAAGGAAAGAGGCGTCAGATCTCATGAGTATCAATTTATTTCAGTGGAAGGGAGATACGTGGACGCCTGAATGAATGGGTGAGAAATATATTCCTAAGATCATTATCTGGGATGAGATAAGCACGGTATCCGTTGACGTATGAATATTGTTCCACGATTGCCTATTGACTCGAAATACTGCTGTTATCATGTGTGGTGATCATGGTCAACCACCACTTTTTGTCGGTGAATCGCCACATGACTGGTTAAAAAATTCGTAGATTATTATGAGGATATACTTGATAATCATAGTGCTATTGATGAATGGCTGAAAGAGTTCAAAAAATTATTCAGACTGCAGCCAGATGAGATTCAATGTGAGATAATGCGTAAGGTAATTCCAGATAATGCAATGAGTGATGTTTTGGAATTTGTGGGGACCTGCTGATTTGATAGTTGCAAGTCTGAAGATAGCTCGTTATTCACTTCAGCAGCAGTTATTTCTGTTACATAAAGGAAACTTTTCAGATCTACCTGTGCCATTGTGTTATCGTGCAGCTGATACATTTAAAAAAATAATGATACTGAAATTCCTGGATCGTCAGAGAAAGAAAAGCTCGTTCTTAATGATATTGCTGTTGTTCCCAATGATGTTGCTGACAGCGCGTTAACAATGGATAAATCTCCATGGATTCAAGGATATGCTATAACCAGTCATTCATCACAGGGATTGACAATTTCAGATACCAAGATTTGTATTGTTGATGATATTATTGAATGGTCAAATTTAGTTTCTCTAGCGGAGTCAAGAGTCAGAATAATGTCTCATCTATTTAGGGTTATCATAGACTGCGCAATGATTAATAATCAAGCTCAGGAAATCAACGACGATACAGTAAGGAAAAATAGCTGCTTCTCAGCAATGTGACCAAAAAATAATAAGCGCGACTTTGATCTTGATATTGAATTTATCATGACACTGCAACAACAACAAAAAAATCACTGTATTTGCTGTAATACAAAAGTGTTTTGGCAGTATTCTCCTAATAACCCACAACAGTTTACCGTGGATAGAATTAATAGTAGTCTCGGCCACATGCGAAAATGTGATGCTGACCTGTCCTGAGTGTAATCGACACCAATGAGTCATTGCTTTACCGCTAACGAATCATCCTTCACAAAAGTAAAGGCGGTAGTAATTGTGTATTTTCAGGAAATACTTGTAATTGTTCAGGTACAAATCTACGTTGAGGAGCAGTTGAATCCAGTGTGTAGATTGCAGGCCTACCCGTGGATCTTACCACGTTGGAAATATTTTGTGTGGTTACACTCCAGACTGGATCAGTTGCTCTTTTTAACAACTTCCCTCTAGCTCCCACGGCTCATATAAATATTTGATAGTCACATTACCTAGTACTGGTGGTTTTGATAAAGAGTCACGTCTTTGTACTGGTATGTGTTTCTCTGAGATTGCACTGATGGGGGTCATTGACATTCCACGAGTAATTTCATTATCGAACGCAGCTATCACACTTGGTAGTCTTGCAACCCATTCAGGAGATCTCTTATGCACCTGAACTTTGTTCAAGGATATTTCCTGGGCATATTGATATCCAAACAATCGCTCAGCAAGTATTCGATTAAATCGCTCAAAGATTGCCTGATCGCGATGAATTGCGGTGTGCCTTCGTCTGACTTTGACGTTATATTGTTTAATTAGAGATATTATGCACCAAGAAATTCTTTGCCAGGATCAACCTGTAGCAACTGTGGCCATCGCAAGGGTCATCGTCAATAAATTCGTTCAAATGCAGATGCAACTTCAGTTGCTGTCTCTGTTGATAGTGGTTCTGCTTCTTTATATCTACCTGCAACGTCAACGACAGTTAACGCGCATTTGTATGTGCGTGATTGACGTCTACCAGTTTTAATAGTATCATGTGGCAAAAACAAAATATCTACTGATGAACCTCATTGGGAGTGCTGACATCAAAATGTGCGTACTAATTTTATTTAGGTGGTGGTAGATAAATTTACCATATTGCCTATCTTGGTAACCAATCTGCAGCATCAGAACGTGCAACACCTACCGCATCAGCAAGTTTACTAATTGCTGCTCTAACCCTCCAATATCTTCTTGTGCTATAATAAATCGATTCCATTATTATAATAATAATTGGCCGACTAATTACCAGCCTCTAGCATTAGTTTACCTTTCATCGCAGATCTTATCAAAAACTAGGTAAGCGATTCTCTGAGATTTATTTTTGTACAGATTTTAGAGTGTGAATCAACTTCACGTCTGCAATTTGTCGTTCTAAATCTAGATTTTTATACACGACATCATGAACGTGATAAGCTTGATAAATCGCATTTATTGGATACTCTCCAGGTCTTGATTGATCTTTCTCGTCAAGTCGGATATCAAGTCAGGTTCCAGGACCACAATAAATATCTCCAGGAAGATGCTTCTCGCCAGGATACTTAGCCCATGGAGCTCCTGGTAAATTTCCCACTAAAGCAGCGATATCTCCGCATGTTTCATGAGAGATAAATCTGTCTTTTTGTGTACCAGATTTCACACACGTGCCTGTAAGTGCACGCTTTTTATTCCTCGTCATTTTTGTTTTTAATCAATTGGTCGGGGTGGATGCTCTGCATCTAACAGAATATGAACTCAAATAATTATTACATATTCCTACATGAATATCATTGTTTTTTCAGTCACACGAGAGAAGGATAAAATCAAGCATCATCCAGCGATACCAAATCTCATCAGAGCAATTATCATAGGTCCATCTTCTTATCATGAAACACACTTGTTACTTAATCTGATAATGAAATGGATTAAGTAGGATAAGTTAAAGTTAATGGCACCATCTACAGATGATCAGCGATGCTACAACGTGCTTAAAGATTTTAATAAAGAAGCAAGTTTGTTGGACAAGGACGGAAATGATGCTATTGACTTTATTACCAATATTGATGAAGCTCCATCAGTGAATGATCCTGATGGAGGCATCAACAATCTTGTTGGATACGATGATGTGATGTTTGAAAAATAATCAAATCCAGCTCAGATATATTCCAGAGGCAGACACAAAAACACCGATATTATATATGTTACTCAGTAATATACGCAGACACATAAAGTGATCAGAGATAACTGTAATATTTTAGTTGAATTTAGCGGAGTTGATACCAACGCACTAAAAAATATTCACCAGACAAGGTGTTTGGGTGATATGGATATGATTAAGTTTAAAAACTTATTCTCGAAAGCGCAAGAGATTCCTCGTGAATTTATGACGATAAATTTACATGATCCTCGGTCGAGGTATCCTGTAGGTCTCAATAAATGTTTTGGTTGAGAGACCAATTACTTTTCTTACCACACACGGCATCAGCAGGAAGGGAGGCAACCCCGGTAAATAAATTTGATACACAAAAAATAAAACCGGTTAGAGGTCTCGGCGACGCTTGTATATTTTTACCCTCCGTAGAAAGCTTTATTTTTTAAACATGAAACTTGGTCTGTTCACCCCTCCGTAGGAAACTATTTTTTTAAAAATAAGTTTGGTCTGTTCACCCTCCCTGCTGCTTAACTGAATAAAGATTATCTTCAATTTATACTTTTAAATATATGATACTGAAACAGTCTGAGGTCTCGGGTATCTGATATTTAAAAGAGATATATGTTTAATAATTAATATATTTTATAATAATTTCAAAGGATTAAATGACAAAATATAATACTTCTGCATCAGAAGGAATGTAAATTCAGCATTATTAGTTCAAAAGAGCAAAGAACAAAGTATGGAACCAGTAGATGAAAGTATCTCTTTTAGTGTAGCTTTGAAAACCACTTTAAAATGACCAATCAATGAATTAATTAATTATTTCGAAGAGAATAATGGCATAATAATTATGCTGATAAATATCTGAGTGAATAGTAAATCGATTATATTATTATTTGTAAATACACTAGGTAAGTACCACGTGAATGATTATCTACATAGCTTTAACAATTTTTCAGTCATATCACTACTGTGTTTGCAGTATGTCTAGCACTGAGGCTTCATGCCGCAGACATGTAGCATTATGTCACACCAAGTCAAAATAGCCTGACACTAGCCCGACCAGTCCTAATGCTAACCATTTAATGCTGAGCGCCAAGCGAGGAAACTATTAGTACCATTTTTATACGTTTTCGGTATGACTCGGCCAGGGCTAGAACCCGTGACCTCCAGCATCCGAGGCGGACGCCCTAACCACTTAAGTCACCGAAAAGGTCATATTAATAAATAAATTAAAAATTTAATTCCTCATTTAAAAAGTAATGAAAAAATGATTGAGTGGTTGGTTATTTTATTATTTAACCTATATACAACGCTTTTTGTGTTTTATTTGTTTGTCTTGTCTATGTTTTGTATTTGCCTTTGAAAAAGACTCATTAAGAGTCGAAAGCGCTCAGGCTAGTTAGATACTAGTTTTGCACTGTTCGTCGTCAGTTTATTGCATTTATCTCAATCAATCCCTGACACACGTGATCCCTTGCTGGATCCAGTGCGCTTGAAAGGGCTGTTATTCGCCACGTAATTTGTATTCTTTATATATATATATATATATATATATATATATATATATATATATATATATATATATATATATATATATAGAGAGAGAGAGAGAGAGAGAGAGAGAGAGAGAGAGAATATATGTATAGTATGTACCCTGTATCAATGATATACCACGACATGTATAAATATTTTATTAAAAGGAAACGAGGCTTGCCGAGTTTCTTATTAATGAAAACTGTATACAACGAGTGGTATATCATTGATACAGCATACATACTGTACATATATTTTATTTATATCACATACAAATACATATATTTGCCCTTTGAACGGAGTTCATATTTACGACAGGCAACTGTGTATTGACCGAGTGAATGAACTCCTCACATCCCCGAGTGTGTCCGCTACAAAATGTAGTTCTATGCCTTTTGTGGCTATTCACAATTACCTTGCATATTGATAAGCTGATTGTTTTCTTTTTTAGTTTCTATTTTTCTTCACATTGATTAAATGAATATAATACATACTTATGATATAAACATGAAAGATGGTTTTAATGATAAAAGTAGAGCACTACAAAAACACATAGTTAGCTACACCATTCACATGAACGCTGCCATTCACGTACCGGCGATTGGAAATTAATGTGGAATATAAACTGAGCGAAAAGACGAACTAAAATGAGGCAATTAAAATATTTTAATATATTTACAGTTGATCAAATTCATTATTCTGCTCTAGTACCACCAACAATAAACTATCTCTTTCCCTCTCTCTCTCTCTCTCTCTCTCTCTCTCTCTCTCTCTCTCTCTCTCTCTCTCTCTCTCTCTCTCTCTCTCTCTCTCTCTCTCCTGTTTGACTGTAAAACTCTGTCTCTGTCTCTGTCTCTGTCTCTCTCTCTTCCTTTGGTCGGTTTGACTTAACTTTTACCATCATTCAGAAGTCCAGAGATATCGTGGGATGACACAAACGAAAATCATCTACTTTCGTCATTTCATAGATTTTAGCCCGTATCTTGCTACGATGGTCCAGAGAGAGAGAGAGAGAGAGAGAGAGAGAGAGAGAGAGAGAGAGAGAGAGAGAGAGAGAGAGAGAGAGAGAGAGAGAGAGAGAGAGAGAGAGAGAGAGAGAGAGAGAGAGAGAGAGAGAGAGAGAGAGAGAGATGCCTTTGAACATTTTCATATTTAATTAATAATAATCGATTTTTGGAACATAATAGTATGTTTAAGAAACGACAACAGTAATAGAGGAATATGAGGATCCTAGACCAAAGAGAATCCTAGACCAGAAACCCCCTCTCCCCCCAAACAAGTATAAATTTCTATCTTAGAGACCCACCACCTATACCTTATCCAATTGACATCTGCCTCAAAACGAATATGAGGGTTCCTAAACCAAAAGAGGATCCTAGACCAGAAACTGATGCTCCACTTGAGATTATACCAGAGCTAGTCATTAGCAATGGTAAATATGATATTACTCGAAGTATTCTACTGTAATACTTTTAACATCGTTTTACACACCAAAGGTTTTTATGATAATATCAGTGATATTTGATTAGAGTGCCAACATCTTGTTTTGATATTTCTTTTGAAATATGATTGAAATCGATGATCTGTTTTTTCATTATACAATATTTGCTTACAGTTTTATATAATATTAAAAACTCTAGCGCCAACAATCGAATCAAGAAACTCAAGGGAACTTATTATTGTTAGGATCAGCTATAAAATCTCTGTACTTGTCATAAACATCTGGCGAAGTATCATTATATCGTTTATCTGTTAGTACATCATTTTCTTTAACCAAGTAAATGAATCAAAAATATCTCCTACTTCAAGTTCGTAAAAATCTATTTCATTGAACAAATTACGGTAATCTTTTTCGGTTTCGTCAATATACCCTAATACCAAGCTTATCTGATCTAACGTGAAATTTTTTAGAACAAGATGTTGTCTGATAATTGCATATGTTACCACGAAATTTGCTAGCATTAATTTTCGGAGTATGTACGTGTTAAGTTTGATAAGACTAACGGCATCAGCTACTTTAACCAATAAATTTGCATGTGATAGTCTTGTGAACATTTTCTCAACTTCATTGTAATAATTTCGTAATGACAATTGTCTAGAGCGTTGGAGTGATGGAAGTGGAATGTCGTCCTCATAACTTATGTCGTAATAAGAATCAATTCTTTTTCCAATTGTGTTTGTAGGACTTCTTCAAAAAACTTCTTTTGCTCATCATCGCTGAAATAACTAATTTCATTGTCAAAATCATTGATTATCGCTATAGATTTATTAACAATAATTGGATCAAATTCTGGTCTTTTACGTATCATTGGTAGAATTGAGTTCGAGTACGCTTTAACAATAAACTCAGCATCTGGTGTTATGGTAACAATTTTAACTAGGGTTTCCTTGTCGTGGCAGCACATACCGAGATATTAAAAAATACATCGTTTTAAACAAATATTATATAACTTTCTGTTTATTTTTACACCTATTATCTTAAATTCCGCTAGTTTGTCAAAACGATTATGATTTTTGTTTATTCGTCTTTCTTCCCCCGCTTTTCCACCATGTGCTCGTACTTTAATTAAGTCCGATTTTATTATCAAATCTATATTTTTAAAATCAAGCTCGATCATAATTTTTTTTAAACACAATTTCAGCTTGTTTTTGTTCTTCTAGACAATCATCAGGATGACAGTAACTTCTTATAATATCAAAGTTTTCTATTGCTTTCAACAGTTGTGGTCCTCTCATATACATAACAAGAATAAATTTTTTTTCTTCATCTGACAATGGAGAATTTAGGATTGTAATTGTAAAATTTTTCTTGGTATTTATTGTACGTGCTGATAGTGATTGGTCCCCAACATCTATTTTAGGGTTAAAAATATTATTATAAAATTTTCTCGCAACGGTTATAGTTGGTGGTTCTGACATTATTTTATAGCACTAGATTACATTTGATCATCGAGTGTATATATTTGAAATGCTGTCAATTCTGGAAAAGGACGTTCAGCAGCGACAACATAAACTCGGAAATATAAGTACTTGTTAACAGCATTTTCTGTCGGAATCGTAAAATATTGTGTTGTTGAAATATAAGTGTCTGTTGTACTATATAATGTTGTCCAGTTAATATCATCCTTCCAATTGCCAACACTAGAGTTTAATCGACCTCGCAAATGAAATTTTGATCCAAAAATTTTCAACTTCTCCATTGGTCGTCCACTCGTGTCTATCAGAGAAAACGTAATAAGGATAATTTTCAGGATAATATGCTGATGCGCTTACCTCAAACCCAACTCGATTGTCAGTTGCCTTACAAAGTGTTGGAATATACCCAACATTGCTTTTGGTTCGTTTTACACCACTAGATACACTATCAACATACAGTTTATTTGTAAGATCATTAGGGTTAACTGGAACATATGTCGTAGTTATTTTATTATTTCTCATGTTTATGTTACCTGTCGCTAGTCCACCGGATCTCTTAAAATATGGGGTACGTTCTTCTTTTAACTGAGCATAACTAATAGCATCAGTTTCATTAGCTGGTGGCGAGGTTGTCGGTAATCCAGTTAGTTTTGAATTTGACATAGGTTACCTGTCATTGTGTCACTGGCTTTATTAAGTTTATTATCGTCAACAGATTTTAGTTGCGCATAACTTACAGCTTGTGTGTTATCTACAATTGCTTGCGGATATACAGTTTCTAACCCAATATTTATTTTACTCGACATGTTAATAACACCTGTAATTGTCCCACCGGTTTTATCAAGTTTGTTATTATCCACATATTTCAACTGCAAATAACTTACCGCTTGAGTTTGATTTAAGTTTGCCGATGGATATCCGGTCTCCAATATTTTTTTTTCCTGACATATCTAAGTTACCGCTTAAAGTTCCTCCTGTCAATGATAGTTTATTATTGTCGACGTATTTAAGTTGTGCGTAACTAACAGCTTGTGTATTAACAACATTTATTGGCGGATAACTTGTTTCTAAATCTTGTAGTCGTTGGTTTGACATAGACAGGTTTCCTGTCATCGTATCGCGAGTTTTTTTTCAGGTAGCCCGATAAATCAATATTGCCGTTTCTTATTGTAATCATAGCCGATGAATCTCCTAATGATGTTCCAAATTTTGTATAATAGCTCATTATTTATTTATTGTCTGACAATTTTTCATATGTAAATTATTTAACATAAAATTGTATAACAACCATGGCAAAATCGTCGATATTAAACTTTGATACAGAGCGGTTGGTGAAACATAAACATAACAATGAACTTCCAGATTGTCATTATCTTCTTGTTGGAAGAACTGGATCGGGAAAAACAAATTTGCTTATGAATTTACAGCTGGGCAATAATTTTAACTACGATCGAGTTTATGTTTACACAATTAATCCACAGCAAGATAAGTATGAGCTACTTAGCGAATATAATAACAAACTTCGTGATGATCT
>JAECUM010069530.1:0-17344 GCA_016617855.1 Megalonaias nervosa
GGTCGGTCCAAAACATTAAAGATATGAAGATCGAAAATTGTTGTAAAAAAATTATGATCTTTTTATAATCAACCAAGATAGAAAATTGTTGTAAAAAAAATAATATCTTTTCATAATCAACCAGTTAGCGACATATCAGATTCAGGGAAGCGCCGTTTTGTATTGCAAACTTGGTTGCACAGGCGTTTAGAAGACAAAGTATGGCGATAATCTCATCGAGTCACAAGAGTGGTCTAGCTGAATAAGATTACCCCTACCACCACCACACCAAGGAAAACAAAGAAATAAACAATAAAGAAAACAAGCAAATAAAATAACCTGAAAGAACGTTTTTGTCTCTAATATCTATATTCACTATCAAATCATTTCCTCCAGTTCTGCTTTCTAGACTCGTTTTTACTCGTTTGGAACTATATGTATTGCAGATGAAACAAACATTGATGATATTCAGTGTCGATGAGGCTCTTAAAATTGAGACTCGCGTTCTTCAGGTTGCAAAGATGTGGCTTTTCTAGGTGATTTGCTTCGTTTTTAATTAGAGCGTGCACACTTTCCGAGATTAAACGGGTTTTAAGTTGGTGGAATCACCTATTGGTGACAACCAAACAGCACTAGGACATGAACTATACTTATTGTTACCAACCTTATAGTAAACTCAGGGTGGCACGTGCACATGTGCATGTTCCACGCTGACCAATTCCACTGTTTTGACGGGTGCGTGACGAACCTCGTACTGAAAATTTCGCTAGCTGATTTACATTTTATCTTCGCTGCCTGTCTATTGCATAAATCCTCGCTATCCCCACCTTGCTCGTCACTTTACTGTACATATTTTGGGGAGCAAGCAGCAGGCAGGGTGAACCCTACAACTTTTTTGCTCGAATCCGTGAACAAAAAACATAAGGTTCCTACGAAGGCTGAAAAAACAATGTCAGTAACTCTAAACCAAAGCCTCTAACCGAGATTATTTCCATATAGTTAAAAACGAATAATAAATCGTTTGGGTTAGTTATTTTTGTTATTTTATTTTTGACTTTTTGTTTTTATTTTATAGTGCGTTTAGTTTACTCGTTGGTCAATTATTTTTTGTCGTTTTTCACCCTGCCTGCTGCTATAAATTAAACAGCCAGTATAAATATTATTAATAAATGAATATTGGAGAACCACATTCAGCTAGATTAGCTCGAGAGCGATTAGAGGCAATTAAAAAACATTTACCTGTTCGTGATTCTGTTAAGCAACAACTACAATCACGTCAGGAATCTCAAGTTGAATTTGAAGAGGATACAAAACAATTATTTAAACCTATCACAGAAACCACATAAGGTCTTCTTCCAACGTTAGAAAAAACCGTTGAAGCAACTGGAAAAATAGCAGAAAGAACTAAGAAAACAAAAAAGATTCTTAGAGAGCTTCCGTCTGAAATAGCTGCCGCGTTACCACCACCGAATGAACAATATGATGATGAACAACCGATTACAGAACAACCAGAATTAATAACAGCTAAAAGTAGAATTAGTTTTTTAAATAAGTTTTCCAAAACAGGGACTGAAAAAATTAAATCTGTTAAAGACATAGGTGAATTAACTGAACTAGCTGTTAATAGTTATTCAAAACGGAAGGGTTATCTAAAACCCGAATACGGCGGTGAATATATAAATGATGAAAATTGGGAAAAGTGGTTATATCGTGCGTACACTGGTAAAAAACGAATTCGAAGTAATGATAAAGAATATCCTATCTATATTGATAGTATAAACAAATATAAATCATCGAAAATACTTCCAGAGCGACAAATGGAAATTGGAGCGTTAGAACGAATGTTTGAAGAGGGCCGAGCAGGGATAACAGAACAAAAACGAGAAGAAGAAGAGAGAATGTTGGAACAAGAAAAAAACGGGAAATAAAAACAACAAGAGGAATATGAAAAAAGACAAGAGGAGTTAAAAGTATGGAAAGAGAAGCAGGAAGCAGAACGCCAAAGAAAACTAGAAGAACTTAGAGGAAGATTATCTTTATCACCTGGAGACGAAGATTCATTCGGCGAAACTGGAAGCGGTCTTACTACTCAAGGAAGTGGTCTTATTACTCCATGTCCCAGCAACGTCCTTGCCGATGTTGAACGATTAGAAATTCTGATTGGCGGAAAACGAGCTGGTAATAATTCCCCAGAAATAATTAATGAAGCAGCTGATATTTGTAAACGATTATTTACAGGCGGTATCATGGATATTAATGTGTATCGGTCTCTCAGTAATGAAATTGCCGATGACTACTACAGCGACTAAGTACGTAATTAAATACAATTACTATAATCAAATGATCGTACATAGTACTCAACGTGGACCAACCATGGTCAGGGTAATAAATTCACGATTACCAGTATACAAAACGACCTACGGAGATGGACTAGGTGATGTTGTTCAGGGTCTATTTAGAAGGATAGCCCCAAAAGCAATACCGATTACAAAGCAACTGGGAATGAAAGCTATTGATGTTGTTCGTGAAAAAGGTATTGGTGCTGTTGGTGATGTTGCTAGTAAAGCATTCTCAGCAATCAAGGATAGACTAGCACGATTAATACGACGAAAACCTCAATCAGTAAAATTACCTAGCACTGAAGTAATGCCCGCAAATGTCAGTAAAATAATAAATCAAGCTGCTAATAAAAAACTAGCAGAGTTGGCTAGTGTACCAATGTCAGAAAAAGAAAAACATATAACCGCTAGTCTGATAGCAGGAAGTGGTCTTCGTTTTAGACGATAATAATTATAATAAAGATGTTCAAGCGCATATCTGATCCCGCATTTGACATGGACGCACCAGTACTCAAAGATGAGTCTGTGCGTAATTATCAATATTATTCTTACGACGCGCGAATTCCAGATCAGCGTAGACGAATTGAACTTCAAGTTCATGATACAAGTAGATATTTCCTACCCGCTGAGGCGTTTATTGAGGTAGAAGGTGAAATTTTAAATAACGCTGCTCCTGCAGCACCAGTAGCATATGGAGCTGAAGTTAGGGTTGGTTTTGCTAATAATGGTATTATGGCGTTATTTGACAGCGCAACGTACATGATTGACGGAAAAAATATTGAATCAATCCAGAAAGACGTCGACGTTGCAACGACAATACTTGGCATTTTAAGATACAGCGATGATTATCAACTGGTCCATCAATGATGTTTGTAAAGGATACTTCTAACCACCCTGATAACAGACAATATGATATAAGACAACCAAGAAACTTCGCCGGCGCCACTGACGTTGATGTAAATCCGGTGGTTCATGGTGCTAATCCAGAATTTAACTTAGGATTTGCAGCACGTAGATCAATGTTGAAAGATAATAGAAGATTGTTTTCATGTGCGATTCCACTGTCACATATCTTTGGATTCTGTAGAAATGTCAGAAGAGTCATTTTCGGAGCTAAGCATACAGTTGTACGAAAAGCAACCGACAATGATGAAATATGGCGACCTATTGGTGATGCTGGTAAAGTAATTCTGACAAAAGTTTCATTGTGGATGCCAGTAACGACTCCATCAATATCTGAAGAAGATCGGTTACTTGCTTTCATGGGCATCGGTGGTAAATCGATGTTATCATGGTTAACAATGACCACAGATGCTATCCAGAGTAATACTAATGGTTTATTTACATGTCAAATAGCTTCTCAGCAAGGTGTTTCTGCACCACGACATATATTTATTGCATTTCAAGATGCTGCACGGGTGGATGATCAAACACGCAGCATTATGATATTTGATAATCTTGGTGTTTCCGAGGTTTCCTTAAGAATAAATGGACATCAAGGATATTTTATTGAATTTCGATCAAAATCATGTAGCACGTGCATATCATCGATTAATGACGTTCATGGGGCGTGATCAAAATGTTGATTCTGGTGTACAAATATTACAGATAGATTTTACAACGTTGTATCCAGTATATTACTTTTCACTCGAACATTTAGATTTAACTAGACAATCAGTAGTTGATATACATTTTCGAGCTCATGTTGATAGAGATGTTGGAGTTGTTGCTAATTACAGAGCAATCGCTGTTATACTCAGCGATAAATCAATGTTACTTGAAGGTGTTGGTGGTCTCATGAGAGTTGTTGATGCTCCAGTAGAAAACATGTAATTAATCGCTCATAATATTATAATGTCATATAATCACGTTAGTGTTAGTCTGACTCCTGGTCAGATTAAAAGGATGCAATCAGCATTAAAAAATAATTGTGGAATAAAAATATCGTTGAAGAAAGAACAAATGAGCGGTGCAAATAAATTATCGTTGACCGAGCGTCAGTTCAGAAACTTCAATGAAGCCAAAAAATCAAATAAAGGTATAAAACTTAATCTTTCTGCGGGCGCTATCAAAGATACTTCTAAAACAGGTGGTATATTTCCTCTTCTTGCAGCTATACCAGCATTAATAGCCGCTGCAGCCCAAGCTGTTGCAAAAGCAGCTGCATTAGGCGCTGTTGGAACCGCTGCTGGAATGGCATTAAAGAAAGCAACTGGTCGGGGAATAAAATCCTCCAAAAAAAGGGAAAGGGTCTAATATTGCCAGGGACCCCATATTCATGGTACGGAAAGGGTCTAAGACTTCCCGGGACAGTTGATTAATTCTGCCTATGTCCAATTTTGATTTACTTGATGCTGCTAAAAAATTAAAAATAAAAAATTTCAGAGGTATTTTTATGCGTGATCAATTACCAAAACAACCGAACAATATTGAAACCGGTATTATTAATCTCGATAAAAACTCTGGTCCAGGCACCCACTGGGTTGGATATGCAATTGATCCACGTGGAATTATTTATTTTGATTCATATGGATTAGCACCACCGATGGAATTCTTAAAGTATGTTAGCGGCGATCAAAGTACTCCAATATGGTATTCAACGCTACCAACACAAACATTAACTGATCCACCAATATGTGGTCGTGAAGTACTCGCTGTACTTGATGCTGTATCAAAATCAACAAAACCACCTCATAAAGTCGTGCATCAATATACTACGACGTCACATTTAAACAGACATTAATAAATATAATGGTAGATATTTACCGAAGATCCTCTCGTGGTAAATCTCAATTAGGTGATTTATCTAAATATGCAACCCTTGATCAGCTCAGAAATGAGATTGATGATTTATTAAATATTACAAGTGTGGATCAAAATGAGGTCGTTGTTTTTCAGGATAAAGAAGGACGATTAAAGACAAGTAATATACAACTGCCAGATGTACTCATACGAGTTCCTAATGCGGTTGTTGATAATATCGTTACTTTTACTGATCAGGGTAAAATACAAGATTCCGGTACGTCAGTCAACGATTATATCAAGAAAGCTGGTGATTCATTCACGGGTCACATTATCATGAACCGAAATAAAATTATAGGCCTTGGAAACCCAACCGCAGATGCGGACGCTGCAACAAAGAAATATGTCGACGATCAAGAATCTAAGTACGTATTAGTCAACGGCGGTATAATGCGTGCATTTCTCAACATGAATAATAATGGTATTAATAATCTCAGAACACCAGTATTAGATTTTGATGCTGCAACGAAGAAATACGTCGATGATAAGGAAATTCCTATGACAACTTCGCTAAAAACAATCAATGACGAAATGACTACACTAAATAATACTTTTTCTAGACATGTAGAAACGTTCTTAAATTTTCGTAGAAACATAAACAAAACCATTAAAGAATTTTTTTGGTGATCCACCAATCGTTGACATAAAACTCTCCGACGTTAACATGAAACTCAATGATATTGTTAGTGGAATACCTAATATTGTTCAAAAAACTAATCTGATTAAAATTCCACACGGACAAATTAAAAATATCGTATATACAGTAGCATCGGGATCATCAACATGGACACCACAAAATAACACTCTCGAACATACCGCAGAAGTAACTGGGATATACAGGCTGTCCATGTACGGTTTAGAAATTACTGCTGCCACTTCATCATCACCGAATGTATATCATAATCCTCTACTGGTGATGCTAAATAAAAACACTAAAGAAATATTTACGTTGACGTCAACGGAAATGCCTCCGAGACGTTACTGGTGGTGTCTGGAATTCGTAGCTGAAACTCCTTAATTAATTACTTAACGTCATTGTATAATGGATCAAAACCAAGGACCTCAGTCCTACATCGACGTTCAACGTCACAGATATAATCAAGTGTGTAAATGTCAGACTGAATTAAAAAATATAATCGACGATTATACAGTAAAAGTAAAAAAAATATCGCAGACATATGGTTGTCATTGATATAATTGTTTACTCAGTTTCCGCTATTGTTGCTGGGGCCGGATTATTATTATCAACAATAACAATGACGGCGCCTGCAGTTGTAACAATTGTCGTTTCAACTTCAACGACTGTCGCAGGCATTCTTAGTATTATAGCTAAGAAGATATCTGCATGTACAAATACTAAATTACACGAGTATATAATAAAATTACATACAGCAACAACAGCCTATTCTAAATTATCGTCATATATTTCGTTCTACCTCAGTGATGGTAAAATATCTGATGAGGAGTTCGCAACGATAATGAAAACCTACGATGAAGCATTTAGTGACAAAGTCACTCACAATAACCAAGGCGAATTAAATAATAACAATAATAATAATGACTGACTCAAGAGAGCTACTTCAACAGATCGTCACTAATACAACCCCGTCAAAAACTACGATGATCTCATTAAGTTCGACCAATCCTGAGTTTAGCGTTAACTTTCCAACCGCAATTCCTGCAAAAGAAATAGCATTAGCACAATTGCGAGTTTATTATAGCTGGCCAAATATTAGATCAAAACCATTTGGTGGACTACAGCCAAATAATTCATTAGTATTCGCTAATAAGAATAAGCCTGATGGAACTCCTGATTGGCAAGTAGTTGCTATTCCAACGGGCAGTTATCAAATAGAACAGATCAATGATGAAATTCAGATCAGAATTAAATCAATTACAGGAAAAGAATCAAAAATAGCAATTACTGTTTACGAACCAACATTATCAGCGGTGATTGAAATAAATTTCCCTGATTATTCTGTAGATATTTATCAAAGTTCGATCAGATCAGTATTAGGATGGCCTGAAGTTGAACCAGTTTATCAAGGACCACCTGAATCAAAACGATCTGATTTTGTTATAAATGTTGAAAAATTTATAAAAATCCCAGAATATCGAAAAACGTATCCGTTCATTGAGAATCCGGATGCTTATCGTGGTTATACACAGTATACTCATTTTGTAGATTTCATTCAGGGTAAGAAAGGTACAACAAGAATAGCAACAATTAACGTTGAAGAAATTAACTCAAAATCACAACCAATTAAATCTGAACATGGACGTGTACTTAATGATCTAAGAAATTTATTTTCAAGCATTATCATTTCTTACAACGATGATTTAAAAAATCAAATAATTGAAGTAACACAACATTTGAATCAAGTTGCATCAGACTTAGAATATGTAAATAAGGCTATCGTTGACAGAGAAAAAACATTAAACGCACCGGCAGATAGATTTCTTAATACTTATTACATAGTTAATGAAGACAGCCCAATTCAACGTGTAAGTTATAAACGTTTATTTACAATAGTGTTTCTTAAACATTATGGAGTTACAGAAGAACAGCTGCCAACATTTGTAATTCCGGGATTTAACTCTGAAGAGCTAAAGAAATCAGTTAATGATCTTATTGATGAACATTTTAAAAGAATATGTGATTCATGGAAAAAATTAATACCTACACCAACCGTTCTTAAATATAATAATGATCCACACGGTAGAGGTCGTCATATTTCTCCTGATATTGTTAATATAACATCAACGATCGCAGTCAATTTAGTATGTGACGTAATTGATGGCAGCTATCAAGTAGATCTTGAAAAATCCACTCAAGCTCAACAAGGGTATATATTATATTCATTTAGCCCTCAAGCGCCACCCGGGTGGTTAATTGTATCTGAGCCAATTAATCCAGTTTATCTACGTGTACATAATCCATTATTGTCAAGAATAAATTTCAAGCTTACTGACCAGACAGGACACATTTTGGATCTAAGACAAGAATCACTCAATATTAATTTGTATATACGATCGTAGAACGTCCGAGTAAATATTTCCTGATATAATCAAGGAAAAAATAATCTGATTCTGAAATAATCATAATTTTATTAATCAGATGGCTAAAATGGTACTCTAATTCATGAAATTATTAAAAAAACATAAAAGTGCTGGGGTTTTTGCCCTCGATAAAATCAGAAATTTAACAGAAAAAACTATCAAAAATAGGGTAGATTTATGAAAAAAGTGGACAAAATTCAATTTAACAAAAAATATTTATTAGATTTTGTTAAAACCCCTGGGGTTTTTGCCCTCGATAAATCAAAAATTCGTCAAAAAACATAGTTTTTACCCCTGGGGTTTTTGCCCTCGATAAATCAGAAATTTGACAGAAAAACATAAAAAGTGCTGGGGTTTTTGCCCTCAATAAAACAGAAAAATAAGTAAAATTTAATTTTTTTCAGAAATATACTATAAGATCAATTTTTCTCTTAAATAACGTTAATTTGAGAAGATTAAACATTTATATCATTCATTTTTGTTAATCAAACATGATAAATTTCAACATATATAATGATTATTTTGTTATTCTAAGTGTCTTGGCGGGTAAAATGGTACTCTGTTTCATGAAATAATCAGAATTTTCTTAATCAGATGGGTTAAATGGTACTCTGTTTCATGAAATTGTTATAAATCTCTCATTCTGATGGGTTGAACAATACTCAAAATCATTAAAATCGGAATAATATATGTTTGAGGCAATTGTACATATAATGAAGCGAGATAACTCTGCTCTCTCTCTGCAGAGCAAATTAAACGATTATCTCCCTTACTACTACGTTTGATTTATAGACAACTAAGATATCTTGTTTTCGTTAATTATTTAGTGATTTATTTGTTCTCTGTAAGCAATTAGTTGTTAGTGAAGCAGCAATTTGTAACAGAGAGGGATATTGATGCATCTTTTGACTCTGTTAACCTTAAATTCCCGTCGGTTTATATGCAAGTGCGTTGATACAAATCAGAGTTATTTTTATCTCTAACACATGTAGTTTGACTTAAGAACGATAACTCATACAGAAAATGTAATATGCGATTATTTTATGAATTATGTTTGAAAAATTGAAGTAAATTCACGCTAAAGTTCTACAATAACTGATTTTATTCTGTTATTAATACAAGTCCAGAGTAATCACATGTGAGAGAGTGCAAATAGTTTATATACTTGAATTTAACTGTATATTCATAAGAGAGCGGTGGCCGAGGTGTTAAGGCGTTTGTACGTAGATCAAAGTTCTGTAGACTCTCTGTGTGTTCGAGTCTCCAAAAATGCTAAAGATATATTATCTTGCATTCGGCGACGGATGCTATATATAATTGGGGGTACGAAACCCAACAGAAAAATAGTACAACTCTCCCACCATGTAACCACGTGGTGGGTGTACTTTTGCACTCCCCGGGATTTGTATGGGGGAGAGTTGTATAAATTCTGTTGGACGTAGATAAATCCCCCCCACCGTTGTATTCCGTCTATAGTTAAGTTTATTGTTAAATTTGTTGTTAAGTTTATGTTTGTTGTTAAAGTTTGTTGTTAAGTTTATATTTGTGCTGTCTGCAAAAATCAAAATCATCACCATTTGTATATATTCATGTTCATACAATCATATGTTCATTAGGATAAGTTAGGATAAGTTTATGTGTTTGTGCCGTCCGCAAAAAATATAATCAAAATCATAATCATCACTATTTGTATATATTCATGTTCATACAATTATATATTCATTAGGATATGTTTATGTGTTGTGTTTGTGTCGTTAAGGATCACCCTCTGAGCTTTCTAGGATGTTGTTTGACAACCTAGGGGTTCACATGGGGGTTGAGTCTGTATGTGTTTCGTCTAATTTCGAATGCCCCTGAGCTTGCTAGGAGCTCATATGGGGTTGTGTTGTGATTATATGTTTTGTAAATATTTTGTATTTTAAAGAAATAATTATTATATAATGAACCAAGAACATATTAATGCTATTATTTCCGCTATTAAAAAATTAAAACATGACGGAATAAATCTCTCTGATAATCTCAATCCTGAAAAAATATTATGCGATTTTGAAATATTAAAACAACGAAAATTCGAGAATAAATACACATTGCCATCCAATTATAAATTCGTGAAATTAATTTATCAATCTATGTTAGAATCCTTGGCAATGGTAATGACAAAAGGTAAAACTGTTTGCGCCTCTTGCACGTTCAATCGGAAAAATAAGAACTGAATTGTCTCGTGAATACGAGAAAAAGAAGATTGTGGACAATCGTGTAATGCAACTAAGAAAAATTATGTTATTTGATTCTGTCAATGACACTGAGAGTGAAGGTGTCATGATTGATTGGGAATAATTGACAGAGTCGAACTATACAGTAAAAAAAATATTTTATTAAGAGTACAGAGTTAGATATAGTCAAATATTATCGACTGATCATATTTTATTGAATATGCTGATCTAGTAATATTATTTGCGACAAATTGTACCGATTGTGGATGTGTGCCAAAATGTTTTGCAGCTGCACTAATTGATGGAAAAGTTATTTCTTGGCCTGTTTCTGTATTTACGGATTTAATAGCTCTCTTTTTAAATACTTTACACCTTCCAGTATTTCCACGTGCAGAATTCTCTCTCTGTGTAATAGCCTGCAGGTTAGATAACCGATTATTTTTGGGATTTCTATCAATATGATCAACTACAAGTCCATTTTTGATGACCCCATAAAAACATTCAAATATGAATATATGAGAGTAATAATTTTTATTTCCAGCACGGAATTTAAGATAACCAGTATTATTAACACTACCGACTGGGTTTTTTAATCGGCAGTGCCTGATTACACCATCTCGAGACGCCTCATAATTTTTAATTATGGGATGTGCCACAAATTCTTTTTGCTCCATTTATATATATAAATATAATATTATTTGTTTAAATCATTGTTTTGAAATCTGACCAGATAATCTTCTACGGTTTTTATAGGAGATTTACCTGACAATGTCAAAGTATTATTTTTTTTTGTCATAATATCGTTTTAATTCTCTATATTTTTTACCGCCGCATTTTTCACATAACTGAGTTTTTCCTCTGACTCCAACACCACATTGCACACACGGTTTTGGTCCTAGACTACTATTTTTAACGCTTTGCATATGGTAGCAGCAGAATTCATTTACGCATGCTTTGTTACAAGGAGAAGTATATCCAATTTTGAGCCAAATACATCGATTCTTTGTTTGAATCATTATATATATATACTAAAATTTAATTTAAATATTTGTCTTAATTATAATAATGGAGAAATTATCAGCAATTGAACCTTATAGACCTAGATTTGATCTTGACAGACTATCAGAATATAAATTTAGTACTTTGATGCAAGATATAGCTTTAACAAATGAGGATATAACCGAACGTATCCGTGAAGCAAAGAAGGAATTTCGTAATAGTGGTGCTGCTCATGTATGGTCAACATTCAGAATCGGAAATATTGTCGATACTATAATGAATGACAAACGAGGAAAAGCAATTATTAATCACCTTGATGTTCAAAAATATTTTATTTTAATAAAATTTATTGTAAGGACAGACGATGATACTTGGATTATTCGTGACAAGCGTGATCCAGTACGAGTGCAATCGGGAAATAATATTGTTCTTTTGAGTAATAAATCTAAACCCGGAATACTAACTGGTATTGACAAACCGTATTATGAACGTACATATCCCGTTACTGCGGTTGTATATGCAATATATCCGCTGAATAATAAACCTGACGTTGGGGATCTCAAACCGATGAGACTGTCAGAGTCAAGAACAAACTGTGTAGCTGAACGGGTAACAGAACACTTTACAAACGCGATACGTGGTAATGGTTTAACAGATTTACGACGTAAAAAAAAAAATACGTGGGCAGAATCAGTTAAAGATACCGGAGCATCTATTAAAGATGTTGCTGATCTAGAGAAGAAATTTAAATTTCCAATGACAGTAAAGACGTTAACAGGAGATGTTTTATATAAACCGAAATACATAAAAAATGGAGCTCCGATAGATATTATTGATCATAATTCGATTGCGTGGACCTCAGCAGTAACAATATTTCCATGGGATAGAACAATTAAATAGTGGTCACATATTTGATTTTATTAAAAATATCAGTAAAAACGATCCTGTATATGTTTGGTTATTTCAAAGTTCAGAATATGATTATTATGATCAGTTTGTACGGCCTAATGGTGATATTTACCGTACAGAATCTCTACACGAGGAAATGAAAAAACTAGCATTAAAATGCACTTCAGACGATATTAAGGTTGGAGAATTATTAAATAATTGTTTTACTGTTCCATCTGTAGCGGCTCACTTTGCTCAGGAGAAAAATTTATGGAAACCAACACGATCGGAATTTCTTGAAGATATCCATAAAAGCTGCGTAGAATATGGACACGGAGGATTGTGGAATACTAAATATAAGCATAATGACGTTATCTCAGTTGATATGGTAGCATGTTATCCTGGGAGTTTTCTTGGATACGGAGAATGTTCTGAATACTTTAAGAGATTTGGACATCCATCACATGAGATGACCAGAGTTGCGATAAACGGACCTTTACCAGACTTTGACTTAACCGGATTTGCTCATGTAGAATCATTTGAGTTTGCAGAAAATCTCCGTCCGATTACTTATGCTTGGTTTGGAAGACATTTTTTAGAAAAATGTCGGGTTCCAATAGTACTATTGCGATATATGCTTGATGCTGGAATTTTAACATTATTACAGGTGAGTGAGGCAATTATATCATATCGTCCACAGAAGCAGGTTTGGTTACCAGAACCAGACAGATTTAATATTGATGATGCCAGGAAAGAATTTCCTGATCTTAATGAAGATGATATTATTAAAATTACTAATAATATACGTAAATGCAGAGATGAGGATGATGAGAAACTTGCAAAAGATCTTGGTAGAAAGATAATTGGTAAATTTACTCAAGGAGGAGCATATGATCATAAACGACACTGTACAAGATTGATTATGGACAATGCTGAACTCGATTTTATAATCGCTGATACAACGAAAAAAAACACATTTATAAATCGGAGTAATGCTTATTTGTCAGACGGAACCAAACTAGGCACAATTGTGAGCTATCTTGATGGTGACTCACCGCAATTTACTCATTTAAGATCATCGATGTTAGCCTATGTTTCTATAAATCTACTGTCTATGATAAATAGATTTTCTCGTTACGCTGTCAGAGTTGCTACAGATTCGTTCTACATCAATAAAAAATATACAGATTTGTTAAAACCGCTACTTTGTAATGGTGAATGGGGATCATGGAGAATAAAACAAGAAAATATACTTAGTTATTCTGAATCTGCCGACGTTGAAATTAAGGAAATATATTACAAAAATAATAATCAAGTATCAAAGTCATCAGCACCATCTGTATATGATCCTGTGGCTAGACATAAGACTGTTTATCTTAACGGATGCGGTGGTTCAGGTAAAACAACACGTGTGATTAAATTATTCATGAATAATAATTCAGATATAATTGTTTTGACACCGACACATAAATTAGCCAGAGAAATAAAAGAACGAGGAGTAAAATCATGTACATATCATAGTTTCTTTAGATGGTGCGGAGACACATGGACTCCTGAACGAATGGGTGAGAAATATATACCTAAATATATTATATGGGACGAGGTAGACACAGTGTCGTTAGAAATATTAAAAACATTTCTTGATTGGTTATTGACAAAGAATACTGCTGTAATAATGTGTCGTGATCATGGTCAACCACCACCCTTTATTGGACAGTCTCCACATGAATGGCTGAAAAAAAACGTAGATTATTATGAAGAAATAAATGATGACCATAGAGCTATTGATGAACCGTTGAAGGAGTTTAAAAGGTTAATCAGACTACAGCCGGATAAAATACAATGTGAAATAATGCGAGGAGTAATTCCAGAGACTACAATGAATGATTTTCTAACTTTATGGAATCCCGCTGATTTAATAGTCGCAAGTAGAAAGATAGTTCGTGATAAACTGCAGGAGAAATTATTTTTGTTACATAAAGAAACGTTTTCCGATCTACCTGTACCATTATGTTATCGCCCAGCAGATACTCGACGACAGAATATTGAAGTTGAAATTCCTGGTGGTGGGATACAAAATCTTGTACTGAATGATATTGTTTTGGTTGCTGTTGATGTTGTTGAGAATGCGCTGAGTATGGATAAATCACCGTGGACGTTAGGATACGATATAACGATTCATTCTTCACAGGGATTAACTATTTCTAATACAAATATCTGGATTGTCGATGATCGGATCGAATGGTCAAATTTAGTCTATCTCGCAGTATCTCGAGTCAGAAGAATATATCAACTACATAGGGTTATTATGAATTTTACAGAAAATAATGATCAAACTGTTAGTAATGACGTAATAAGAAAAAACTATCTGGTTATAAGCAATGTGACAAAAAAAAATAATCGTGATTTTAATATCGATACTGAATTTATTTTAACACTAAAACAACGACATAATCATTGTGCAAGCTGTAACTGTAATATGTTGTGGCAATATTCGAAAAATAATCCAAGACAATTTACCGTAGACAGAATTAATAGTGATCTTGGTCATACACGTGATAATGTGATGCTAACCTGTCTTGAATGCAATCGACGTAGAGGTTCTGGTTATGTAATTGTATGTGGTGGTAATTATGTGTCTTTAGGAATTACTGTAATTGTTCACGTACAAATCGATGTTGAGGAGCAGTTGAATCCAGTCTGTAGATTGCAGGTCAACCCGTGTATCTAACCACGCTTGAAACTGTATGTGTAGTCACGCTCCAGATCGGATCAGTTGCTCTTTTTTTACCACCTTCAAGTTCACCAGGTTCATATAAATATCTTACAGTTACATTACTTAATACTGGTTGAGAGAAAGATTCACGGCGTTGTATTTGTATATATTTTTTTGTAATCGCATTAGAAGGTTTCATGCAAGTTGAACGAGTAATTTCATTATTTTAACGCAGCTATCACACTTGGTAACCTTGCATCCCATTCACGAGTTCTCTCACCAGACTTAAAGTCAGTAGATATTTTTTTTGCATATTGGTATCCAAATAACCGCTCAGCCAGTGTTCGATTAAATCGTTCAACGATTGCCTGATCACGATGAATTTCAGTATGTCCTCGTCTGATTTCAACATTATGTTTTTTCATCAGCGATAATACTGCACCAAGAAATTCTTTGCCAGGATCAGCTTGTAATAATTGTGGCCATCGTAGACCACCACGTTGATACATTCGCTCAAACGCAGATGCAACTTCAGATGCTGTCTTTGTTGATAATGGTTCAGCTTCTTTATATCTACTTGCAACGTCAACGACAGTTAATGCGTATTTGTACGTGCGTGATTGACGTTTACGTGTTTTAATGGTGTCATGTGGTAAAAATAAAATATCTGCTTGATGAACTTCATTAGGAGTGCTGACATCAAAATGTGCGTACTGAATTTTTTTAGGTGGTGGTAGACAAATTTGCCATATTGCCTGTCGTGCTAACCACGCTGCAGCAACAGAACGTGAGACTTTTGCTGCTTCAGCAAGTTTAGTAATCGCTGATCTGCCACTCCAATATCCTCTTGGAATATAATACATAGATTCCATTATAATAGTTATATAATTAATTACCAGCCCCTAACATTCTTTTACCTTTCATGGCAGATTTTACTAGAAAACTAGCGAGTTTTCTCTGAGAGATTTATTGGGTATAGAATTTAACGCATGAATCAGTTTTACATCTGCGAGATGCCGTTGTTGTAAATCTTTACTTTTATACGCAACGTCATGAACATGACACGCTTGATCAATCTTATTTATTGGATACTCTCCTGGTCTTGGTTGATCTTGATCATCAAGTCGGATATCAAGTCGAGTTCCAGGACCACAATAATTATATCCAGGAAGATGTTTGTTACCGGGGTATTTAGCTCATGGAGTTCCTGGTAATTTCAATAATGAAGCGGCCATATCTCCTCCTGTCTTTGATGAAATAAATTTGTATTTTTTTTGTACCACATGTCACACACTTGCCTGTAATTGCACGTCTTTTATTCTTCGTTGTTATTGTTGTTAATTCGGCAGTAGGTGTAGGTACTCTACATCGAACGCAATATAAATCCATGTTATTTATTATATGGATATAATTGACTTTTCTGCGACACAAAAACAGGAACCAGTAAAACACCATCCAGCGTTACCAAATTCTATTAGAATGATTATAATAAGCCCATCTGGATCAGGCAAAACACAATTATTGCTTAATCTAATAATGAGATGGCTGAAGTGGGATAGATTATATTTGGTAGCGCCATCTGTAGATGATCAACGGTGTTATGAAGCACTTAAAGATTTTAATGAAAATGCAAAATTACTGAATGAAAACGGTAATGATGTTGTTGACTTTATTACCGATATTGATGAAGCCCCATCTGTAGATGACCTAGATGGATTTATTAATAATTTAGTGGTGTACGATGACGTTATGCTGGACAAAAAATCAAATCCAGCTAGAATATTTTCTCGAGGTAGACATAAAAATACTGACGTGATTTATGTTACTCAGCGATATACACAAATACCAAAGGTGATCAGAGATAACTGTAATATTTTGGTTGTGTTTAATGGAGTAGATAATTATACTTTACAAAATATTTATTATACTTGGTGTTCAGGAGATATGGACATGATTAAATTTAAAAACTGCTTTTCAAAAACACAAGCTGTTCCGTTTGGATTTATTACAATAAATCTACATGACCCAAAATCTAGGTATGGTATAGGTCTGGATAAAATCTTTGGTTAATTTATTGCAGCAGGCAGGGTGAAAAACGACAAAAAATAATTGACCAACGAGTAAACTAAACGAACTATAAAATAAAAACAAAAAGTCAAAAATAAAATAACAAAAATAACTAACCCAAACGATTTATTATTCGCTTTTAACTATATGGAAATAATCTCGGTTAGAGGCTTTGGTTTAGAGTTATTGACATTATTTTTTCAGCCTTCGTAGGAACCTTATGTTTTTGTTCACGGATTCGAGCAAAAATGTTGTAGGGTTCACCCTGCCTGCTGCTGAGC
>JAECUM010069531.1:0-19899 GCA_016617855.1 Megalonaias nervosa
AAGTACCATTTTTAAAAGTCTTTGGTATGACTAGGCCGGATTTCGAACCCTTGATCTCCCGTACCTGAGGCGGACGTTCTAACCGCTTAAGCCACCGGAGCGGTCTTATATAAGTATAAAGAACTTCAGTTTATATATATATATATATATATATATATATATATATATATATATATATATATATACCTATATATATATATATATATATATATATCATAATGTATACTAAGTTACTAAAATCATCTATTAGTATTACTCAGCTACATGCAGCACCTTACATGTGGGTATGACCTTGAGACCCTGATAAACATTACGCCAGAACTTTTTTTGCGGACTATAACTTTGATGTTCAAGTATGTTAGTCGAGAATTGAACTTAAGTATAAAATCAATTATTACTAAGGGCCCAAATACCAACTCGGTACAAAAAGGTTAGCAAACTATAATGAAGTAACCACAAGCAACTATTTCAATTTTGTAAATAGGGCGTTCTCAATCAGGTTTTTCCGCCAGTTTTTTAACCTACTTGGATGTGAGCCAGTTCAATGGTAATTATGGTAAGGAAGATTTCCATGTTCGCATCAGTCAAATAATTCCCAATATAGCGAATTCTGCTCCGTAATGCAAGTATGCCACGAAAGCGGTGCCATATGTACGAGTTGATATCACTCATATCAACAGTGATGCAAACTTTCGGTGCACCATAATAATTAGGGGCATTTCGAAATTATCCAACTTCTGGAGATTCTAGCTTAGTGAAACACCAAGGATCTTCAGCAAGTGTTATGTCATGTGCCTAACTGAACCAGTGAGTGTGATATTTCATTAAATTTAACATAAGGATTTTAAAAAGATTTTGTTTGTGAAGATGGCCAGATGCACCAAAATACTTAAACTGGTTGTCTTTGGGAACAGAGAGATTGGAGTGAGCAGATGGGATTTTTGCAATTATAGTAAATAAAAGTCAAGGGACAAAGGTTATAAATGGTTATAATTAATCATAAAAACAACATTAATCATAAATACGTTATCATTTTTTGTCTTCACTTAAATGACAGACGCGAACAAAAACATCATCTTAGACATACTACGATCCTGAAAGTTGCTTTCACAAATAGCATTCAAAATGTGATGGCAATTTAAACGGGACGTAAGGACGTCAGGACCTAAGATAATTATAAAATAATAATATCGAAGAGAATAAAATATTACAAACTTAAAAACAATCTATATGCAGAATTACACAAGCAAACTAGAAAAAAGATTTCCCGAAAGGTTTATGTTAGTCGTGTAAATGATCATCTCCAGGCAGAAATCGCTTTGAGTAATACAACAATGGAAAACAGGAACATTTTAAAACTGTTACATGTCTTCCCTAAATGCGCCTTGGCTAGATGAGAATGAAACAAAAGAAAAAATGCAGTTCGATAGATAAAAAAAGAATTTACGTACACAATGTAAAGGAATTACTGGAGAAAGAATATAGTGAATGCTCTCAACTTATTAAGCTCAAAATTGTATGTAGTGGAAATGTTTCACCGAGCTCTTACTGGTCGTCCGCTCTTATGTTCCGTCGTTCACTCTTATCTCAGTTGTGAAAGCTATTTCCCTGACGAAACAAAATATATGCGGCGTAATCCTTCCATCGTTTTCTCACGTCCTTAACTGCATATACATCTCAGAATAACCAGTATCATATTTCACAGTAGACCGCTCCTGTTAATTGGTTTCAAGTCATAACCTTGCATTCAATACAACAGTGCCGTATTTGTCTACATACACTCAATTTGTTCTCTTTCCATAGACAATTAACATAGTACAGGCAAAATCAATCTTTGTCTCCAATAGAACTAGTTACTATTACTAATTGATCGATTGCATAGTCTGCTCTCGCTTAATGACAATTTGATTGCATAGTCTGCTCTCGTTTAATGACAATTAAGCCCCTGCAATGTGAAGTATTAATGACTTTCTTTAACTAAATATCGGACACTTGTACACATACGGCTGATCAATAAATAACCGTATATCCCACAAAGATGCTCACATGATAATACAACCAATTCATAGGTTTAAAAAAATTCACATCTTAGTAAAAAAAAAAAAAATACTTCTTAGCTTAACTACACCAAACTACACTATTTCTAACTTACAATTCAATGTCATAAATCATCTTACAGACCTAACAATGATCAATTCTTAGCATACATGATTCCTATGTCATTTAAGACAAATCAATTCAAACACATACGTTAAGACTCATATCAAAGATAAAATTATATATGAAATTAAGATAAATTACTTTTTTGTTTTGAGGTTCACTCTTTTCCCTCTAGCAGAACCGTCTCTTTACAGCTTTGGTTACGTGTCTTTCATAGAATCTCAACTATATGTCCCTTAGACAAACTTTACGAAAGTCTCACCCACCCCCGGAGTCAAAACCTTTTCTCCTCGCGCAAAAAACGGGCCTGCATGTCCTGTTCACTATGCCATCATTAAAAGACAAGACTTCGCCTGGGAAACGCCCCCAAACTGTTGACTCACTCAGTTAGAACTCAGGTTTATCCAACCGCTATTATTAATACACGACCCTCCATGGTTTAAAAAATCTACATTTTACCCGCTTCCTTTAATATGCCGATCCCTGCAAAGTTTCAACTTATGACAAGTATTTTAGCAAGTACAAACACTGTTTCTGCAACATTTCGAACATTGGCATTTTGATAAATAAAACGCATTCTTTATCCCTTGTCCAGTTTTGCCTGACATAGTTACCAAAAGGAACCACATTAATAGTCGATCAGGACCCTACCATATGCATTCAAATACTTGCGTCATCTAGCATGCCACGGATTTAATTCCGTGCAAAATCACATAGATCAGTTTAAAATTCCTATATGTTACAATGACATCTGCACGCGCTCACACACACACCCATACACACACACACATACAAGGTGTGATGAAGCACAATTACCACCAATATAAAAATTGTATTCAACTTAATTGAATCAGGAATTAGGGTAGAAGAATACCACTATGTTAATGATGTAATTAAACGTTTTAAACTGAATTATCTTGATGATCTTCTTAACACGTATACGAAAACTGTACCTTGATGTTATGTAATATGTTTGAAGAATTCTGATATCTGTGTTTCAATACTTAAAAACTAGACTCAGAACAGTACTTTACGGCACCTGGCCTAGCTCCTGGTGCTAAATTAAAAATAAGAAACGTACAGTTATCATTATTCACAGATTATTTTAATGATCGAATTTTGAATTTGAGAAATCAGTATTGTTCCGAATAGATACGCTCAATCAAATCACGAGCATTGTGTTAATTATGAAGTGAGAGAAGTGAAGCGGAGCAAGGACAGCAAGTTCTGAATGATACCATACATTAAGCCCAAGGTGATGCATCAGGTTCATATATCCCAGCAATTTATATTGCTGGGCCATGTGTCGACTAATACCTGTTAAAACTTTAAATGGGCAACGAAACAACAAATAGAAGTAGTTGAAGAAACTTTGACGTGTTAGAGCGATAATAGTACACTTGGCGAAATATCAGAAGTAGATTTAGGAGTGGCAGGGTATTTGCACGACAATTGTAGCGACAATTCTTTTCAACCTGAAAGCTATTTCCTACTTATAGTAGTTCAATTTATCAACATTACAGAAGATATCAATTGAAGATAAAAAGGGTACAAAACCTTCAATAGCTACAATAGTATGCACGTTAAAATATAACAATTTTCACTAACTGGTTGATTGTTAAGTTAGAATTAGAACTAAACAAATACATAGAAATGTTTTAATTGATCAAGACACATTGTTAAAACCATACATAGAATCAAATTAAATTTTTGAAATGGAAAGCAAAAACAATGACTTTGAAAAATATTTACTTCAACAAATTAATAATGCTATCTTTTGAAAACAAGTGGAACATTGAAGAAAGACATTGAATGCAATAATATGCACTGACGAGAAGCGATATTTTACATATCAAAAGAATATTTAATTTTCCTAGAAGAGCAACAATATGAAGATTGGCAGTAGTTAGTGTTGTTATATACATTTAATTTATTTTGTGTGCTTGACTTTTGTCCGTGATTGAGGGTAGAATACTTATGGCCTACCTGACTTGTATCATTTTTTAAAAGTTGTTTGCTGATATTTGAGTTCAAGGTTAAGTCTTATTTACAAACTTAGAATGTTCTGGAAGCGAAATTCTGACCCATATTCTGGTCATTGTATTGTCTTAGGTTTTGATAAAGTTATGGTCACGAAAATATTCACTTCTCCTTTTGAATTTAATCCATATAATTATTTTCTGTTGTGTTCGTATATAATTTGAGAACAATCATGTATGTAAGTTATCCACTGGAATTACAAAATGCTCATTGACTATTTTTGGACCTAAACACTATTTTAGATATATTGTGAATTCGTTCAAAGATACTCTGGATTATATCATTATGATATGTCTAGACTGTTGGTACATCAACCTATTCAGGACTATTGGTACATCAGCATATTCAAAGTTGGAATTCATTTGGAAGACTATATTTTTGAAATTGTGATAGAACTTTTAGAATTATTTGGGATTTAATTCACAATACTGTAAGTTCCTTTTTAATGTTTACTTTGTAACTCAGAGAAATAAATTACATGTATTTGTTAATTTTAATAATTTGTTTTTGCTTTCTCTTGTTGTCCGTTACTTAGTTTAAGACTTTTTAAAGATAAATTAAATGATACACCAATATAAGAATTTTGTAGACTAGGAAGTAAGCTGTTTGTTTTTAGGACTGATATAGATGAAAGAGGTATGCAACAGTAGTAAAAAAAAATCTAGATTTTTAAAAGAAATTAAAATTAGATATGTAAAACGATTATTTTTGGAACCAAACCATAAAATATGAAGGGTTCAATTTAACTGGTTCATATGACCAAGAGATATACAATATTACTGGAATTAAATTTGCTCTTTCATCAAATGATGATGACCGTTGTTTTGGACCACACTAATATTAGTGATTGTGGCTAATCTATTATAGCCTAATTAATTCTACTCCCTTGTTATCAAAGGAGAATTCTAGTCTAATTAAAGCATTATTTCTCTTTCAATTTAATTTTTCGAATTTATGATCTCTCATATAAATAGGTTCCATCTTACTTCCTCAGATACATTTTGCCTAGACATTTGATCTTTTGATTAGAAGACCATCATGAACCTAATCTATTTACGAACATCTTTTAGAAATTAATTATGCTTTTGGGTTAGGTTTCTTTCACATCATCTAAATTTGCACAATAATCTGTCGCAAAGAAAGTATTTGTTTCCTGGTGTGTAAACCAATGAGTAAAGGTGCTCGCTTTCTGTCAGTATGGAATGTACAGAAATTCCCGAGAAATCTTGTTGCGAATTAATGGCGTAGCTAGTGAATTGAAGGCTTCAGTGTCAACATTTCCTATTTCCATCAACAAACTCTCCAATATTAGCGCAATGTCTTTCACAGTGTATCAGCTATAGTGTAAGTTTAATGATCCCACTTTATGCACTGTATTTAAATAACTTATACCACAGTTAACATTAACATAGTAAATTATACCACAGTTAACATTAACATAGTAAATTCATTTACTATTAGGTACTGACCATTTAATTTGAGTGGGTGGGTGGGTGATCTGCAATATTCTTTGAGATATTTTCTTTTATTTCAAGATTTTTTTCTTCAAATAATATAATTTATACGATATGGTGTTATTTTACTATAAATCAGAACAATTTAATTGATGGGTGCATCTTAAATCAAGCTATAAACAACAGTAATCTGCACAATAGTAATTAACACTAAGATTCCTAATTAACTCTAATATTCCTAATTAACATTAATATTCCTAATCTGTGTTTATTTTTGTACCGCGTTAGGGATCTATTTTGTCGCTCCTATATACCATTGATTTAGTTTATATCCCTGTGAATTCAAAATGATTGGTAATACTTCCATGATACAATTTTTCTATTGCCTAACGTAAATGCATCTCATGATCATTTTTTTCTGTCGTCTTCAAGACATCTTTAAAACTCATTCTTACTGAATTAGGTATAACATTTGTTAAAGCGGTATTTAGTTTCCACACCAATAATTCACTTTCTTGTGATATTATCATAACAGAAAGAAGTTCCAGTCCTATGATGTTCGTCGATACAATTAACCGTTAAATCGGACACGAAGAGAAATAATCTCAATCCCATTATTATGGTTTACACTTACCGTTGCTTCCGAAAATTTGTCTAGGGTGATAATAAATTGAAAGACCTTAGGATGACCTAAAGTATGCAATATACAATAATCTTTACTATCTGGAAATAGTGTGGTATTCTCCATTTGCTTCCTATAAACAATGAACTGAACAGCTATTGATATCAGTGTATTTTGTGTTAGCCACTCCTGATTTTGAACTTTCTCAATATTTCATTACTTATACCTTGCTCTGTTTTCGTTGTTACCGCTGATACTGGTAGCCATAAATCTTGAAACGCTATGAAAATGTTATAATCGTTCATATTAAAAATATCGTTTCCAAACGAAATGCTTATGTTTTTAATGCAAATTCTTCCTTACATCTTTATACATATTTAGGCTTTATCTTAAATCGAGTACCTGTATTACAATAATAGTATTAAGACTTGTTGGAGTATGTGTATTACAATAGTAGTATTAAGACTTGTTGGAGTATGTGTATTACAATAGTATTATTAAGACTTGTTGGAGTATGTGTATTACAATAGTAGTATTAAGACTTGTTGGAGTATGTGTATTACAATAATAGTATTAGGACTATTAGGAGTATGTGTATTACAATAGTAGTATTAAGACTTGTTGGAGTATGTGTATTACAATAGTAGTATTGAGACTTGTTGGAGTATGTGTATTACAATAATAGTATTAAGACTATTAGGAGTATGTGTATTATTATAATAGTATTAAGACTTGTTGGAGTATGTGTATTACAATAATAGTATTAAGACTTGTTGGAGTATGTGTATTACAATAGTAGTATTAAGACTTGTTGGAGTATGTGTATTACAATAATAGTATTAAGACAAGTTGTAGTATGTTATGTGTATTACAATGACAGTATTAAGACAAGTTGTAGTATGTGAATTACAATGACAATATTAAGACAAGTTGTAGCATGTTATGTGTATTACAATGACAGCATTAAGACAAGTTGTAGTATGTGTATTACAATAATAGTAGTTAGAGTATGTGTATTACAATAATAGTATTGAGACTAGTTAGAATATGTATATTACAATAATAGCATTAAGACAAGTTGTAGTATATGTATTACAGTAGTGTCTCAAATTAAGATGTTTAACACCCTAAGAAAAAGCCAAAATTAAATATATGGGTCAGGATTTGCAGCAACAGATTTAGTAGATTCAAATATATTTCTAATATTCCGTTATAGATCCGTATTTTACTGACTATCAGTTTGAAGTTGTTCACCCTTTTTCTTTTATTCAAACATGTAGTTCATTTACAGAGTTGCTAAATCCTGGTCTTTTAGATTGTTTATTATATCACTAAAAATATATAATAATAACTCCTATGTCGTTTTCATGGATCTGATCAACTTTTTTCTGTTAAGTCATTCTTGTTTGGAAATGCGGTAATGTATCAGTGTTAGAAGTTATCATTTTTTCTGATTTTTTTTCACACATCACCAGATTTTTAATTTCTTTGTCGTTTTGTTGTACTTCATTACTGAGGTTTTTCACTTACTGATCTAACTTTGATTGTAATACACTAAAGCCTTCTAGTTATTTCCTTTCTGTTTCCATGTCAGCCAATGCTGCAACTATACAACAAAAATACTGCCGCAAGTCGGCAATCAAAACACGGTCGGCATTTTATTAGGTTCTCAAAGAAACCTTCGAGAACATACCTGTGGTGGTAGATTGATATTTTTCACGCTTATAGTTAAGGCCGGTATTATAACAATCGGTCAACACTATAAGCCCATTTCAGAAGAGTGTCGTTAAGCCCCTGAATTACATTCATGATAGAAATGGAAGAAGAATTAACAATGAGTTTCGAAGCGAGAAAAGATGACTTGGACATACTGATGATTTGAATTCTGGAAGCACCATCTGATTTTATGGGATTGTAATAAATATCAACTATATAAGTGCAAAGCCACTGCCATCTGTCACGGACTACGAGTCCTTGAAGAGCGCAATTCAGAGGAAGGTCACGATGGGAACTATGCAACACTTGCCAGACGAGCCATCGTTGAGATGGAGAGATTAACCGACACACTAGCTAGTCGGAACGAAACACAGCTCTTCCGGATCATGTCCAGATGGCACATCCAAAGAAGACGATAATGAACAGAATTTTGCATCGTTATCAACAGTAACTGCTCGCATTCGGTGATGCTGACTAAGTGCTTCCTCCATGTCCTTCCAATACATAGTTTACTAACCCAGAGAAATTTGCGACCTTTCTGCTGTATGACTGGTGCAGATCCCGATTGTATGAAAATAATGGGATGCCAACAGGTAATCTGTGTGTGTGTGTGTGTGTGTGTGTGTGTGTGTGTGTGTGTGTGTGTGTGTGTGTGTGTGTGTGTGTGTGTGTGTGTGTGTGTGTGTGTGATTTGGGTTTTTAACGTAGTTTAACAAGTTTTCAGTCATATCGCTACGATGTCTGCAGTGTAGCAGTTTATAGTAGACATGTAGCATTATGTCTCACTCAGTCACATTATCCTGTCACCAGGCCGACCTGTCTTTTTTAAGTTTTTATCGTCCAGTACTTCTGAAAAAGGGACTTATTTGCTTCTAAAATTAACTTAACTGATGCATTCAATATATAACACCTATTACTATGACAACAACTATATAACCTATCAAGTAATAACTTGTATTGATTTGTGTCATTATATTAAGCTCACTAATTATCTTGTCCTTACTGTGCTTCTAGTCTCAGTCTTAGACTTTGCTCCGCCTAATGGGCTTCTCGCTCTTTCGTAGCTTTTCTGCCTTGGCTTCTTTTAATTCTTGTGACCATTTTCCAAGTTGCTTTTAAAATTGGCCTCAACGTGGATCTTTTATATTTGGTGAAGGTACCTCCTCAAGTGATTTAGGAGCTTAAGACATGTTGTCTTCTCTCATATGTAAGTAGGTTTTACCCTGACTACAGTTAGAATGTTCTTCAGTTTCGCTCTGTCAGAAGGTGGTGGGATGATATCTGAGATCTCCCACTCCTTATGTGTTTTTTTGGTTATCGTTATCTAGGAGATGATCGACCACTGTGTTATTGCCTGGATCGAGTAAAGAATAAAATAAAATATGACATTAATGGATGGAATAACAGATATCTGAGCAGAGGTACAGGATAGAACAACATCAGCCCCTTGTAAAATATAGTAATTTAATTAATTACATAAGGAAAATAAAATTGAACATGACATTTGAATGATTCACTTTCTCTTAGGAGTAGAGTTAAAAAATTTATGCGAAAATTCAATTAGCCGTTATGTTACACTGATAAAACAAATTTCATATCACCGTGTGACTAATCGAACTCAAATTGCCGGCATGTCAGCATCACCTAGTACTCCAGTCTTTACCAAATCATTGTTGGTGATGGGTTGGCGTTGTCGTATTTTTTCATTCTCTCTCTCTCTCTCTCTCTCTCTCTCTCTCTCTCTCTCTCTCTCTCTCTCTCTCTCTCTCTCTCTCTCTCTCTCTCTCTCTCCTCCTCCTCCTCCTCTAGCCTCTTCGGGTCTCCAACCGACTTTGCTGTAGACTGTGATCTTTCCACTGTGCAGTGCACATGGAGCTATTTTCCTCTTCAAATAGAAACATATAATACCCAACCTAAGTAAGTGTCAGGTTTGTTTATTCTCCTGTGAGCAACAATACTCCCACTCTTTCTAAAACAATTTGCATCATTACACGCTCTTACCGTCTTCTAATTTATTTTGCAACAACATTGCAGTTTTTCTAAATAGCTATTCAGTTTTATTTCAAGTTAATCACGTAAGTTGGCATTACCGTTTATGCTTCACATTATGTTTCAACTGTTGTTTCTATCGATTTAAAACGATCTTAAAATTAATGTTGAAAAAATCATGCAATTTGAATAGTACAATTTAGTGATACACAATGTATTATAGATAATAGTACAATACTAAATGGAAGAAAGCATGCACTTGCAATATGTAATATTAACAGATTTAAATGAGTTAAAACAAAAGGTTGTTGCATAAAGTGTATAAAACAGGATATAAAAAGTAGATGAAACAAAACAGAAGTTATTTTGCAAAAATGAAAATTTCAAATTAATACACATGGCAAAAAAGAATCCTACAGTCTATGAAACAAACTATAGATGAAATGAATTTTTGCAAGAATGACAGTTTCAGATTAATACACAAGGAAAAAATATAGAATGCTACAGTCTATGAAAAACATATACTAGTAGATCAAATGAATTTTATTGAAGATGATAACATTTCACAAACATGACTGTGCTAGAGATTTAAACATCGATAATTTAATTCCTTGTTTTTCTCTTCACTTGTCTGATCCTGAACAACAGAAGAAATGCTTTCACTGGTCTAACACATATATCAGCTAGTAAAACAGATCAAAAACATGAAAAACGTCAATCAGAGAAAGATATCGACAAACACAATAAAAAGTTAGAGGACATCAAAACTATTAACTTTATTATAGACGACGTTTAAAATTTGCATAGTTTTTGATGCTCTGATTAAAAGTCCTGACGTCCCGACTATGGGCCCTACCGTCCTAGTTTTAAACATTCTTATTAAAGGTTCTGACGTCTAGTTTGTATGTCATATGGTCCTGGTTTTCCTCTGTTGATTTAAAAAAAAAAGTAAACGTGTTTACAAGCTAATGCTAGCATTTATTGCTAAACTTGCTAACCCTATCTTAAATGATAAAAACCCAGTAACGTACCTAATCCCTTTTGTTATTACGAAGCATTCTTTCAGCCTTATCTGTAATTTATTTATCAATTGGAATACATTTATTCATCAAAAATTTTATTCTCAGTATTATTGCATTTGACAATAACTGCGATAGTTTAGATGATCTAGCATTTAAAAAAATTAATATGTTTTCTTGATTTGTTTTGACTCTTTTATCCAACTCCTTGTCAGTTAAATGAGTACCAGTTATGTAACGCTAGCACTGCATGTCCTTAACTGACTACACAAAAAGCTATAATTGTTAATAATAGAATATGGTAGTTTTTAGAGCTGGCGGCCATATGATTTCCTTGAAAATGTTGGGACCTTCTGGCCTAAGGGCTGTCATCTTCTTCTGAAACTTTTGAGTGGTTTTACCCTAGAAGATTTTCTTTTCTTTTCTGACAATTTTGAGGGTTGTTAGTCAAGTGTTGTTTTTTTTAAGAAAAAATATTTCTTTTTATCGTGTGATGTGTAGAGTATTGGTGTTTGAAAGTAATGATAAATGGGTGATGCCGGATTTTTTGAAGCAAAAATAATTGATGATAGGCTACGTGATGTAGGGTTTTAAAACAAAATTAAATAAAGGATAGAAGGATGGCGGTTCTGACGTGTGTGTGTGTGTATATATATATATATATATATATATATATATATATATATATATATATATATATATATATATATATATATATATATATATATATATATATATGGTGACTAGAGAAAAACTGAACATACATGGTCCAAACAAAACCTGCAAATTAGAGAATGTAATTTATCTCATCAGATGTAAGATCTGTAGCCTTTAGTATGTCGGAGAAACTGAAAAGCTACACAAAAGGATCAACCTTCATAGATCTGATTGGATGACAAAGAAGCTGTACAGAAGCCAAGTCGCAGAACACTTCTCCTCCCGTGGCCACACTTTCAGTGATATAACACTTATTGAAATGGAGTTCAGAAACCAGAAAAGAAAGGGAATCTTACTGGATACGCCGCCTTAGAACACTGAAACTAAGCGGTTTAAACCAAGAAGACTAGAAACAGACAGCCTTGAACAAACGAAATTATCTTTTTGCAGCCGACAAATTTTGTTTTAAATATATTCTAAATTAGCTTATTAATCACCCAATAGCCTATAATTACTACTATAACAATGAAATGTCCGGGATATAATTTGCTCTGACATCATCATCATCATCATCATCATCATCAATCCCTTAACCCAAGAGGTCGTTGGGGCATCACAGTTGACTTTACAACCAATTCTCTCCATCTTTCCCTGTTCTCTACTGCCCTTTGGGAATCTCCAAATCCCATGCCTGTCCACTCCTTAGTGTTGTCTTCCCGCCTCTTCTTCTGTCTGCCTCTTCTTCTGCACCCTCGCACTGTGCCTTGAAAGATTGTTTTTGCCAGTCCAGATGATCTTGAGACATGACCGTACCACATCAGTTTGCGCTTTCTTTTTACAGTAGTCAAGAGGTCTTCATAGTATCCGATGGCTCGTTGGATCCGGTTGTGGACTTCATGGTTGAGATGTATGAGATGACCAAGATCTTGCGGTAGCATCTCATTTCGAAGGTTTGAATCCTTCTTTGAAAATCTGATGTGAGCGTCCATGTTTTACAAGCATACAGAAAGATGGATATGACAATCGAGCGCATCAGCCTTATTTTGGAACCGAAAGCAATGTTGGTATCTTTCCATATTGGTCTCAACCTTGTTATTGCTGCTGTTGTCTGGGCAATCCTGCAAAATAGTTCTGGTTTGGAGCCCTCATCTGTGATAATTTATCCCAAGTACTTGAACTTTGTGACTCTTTCCAGCTTCTGTCCACTGACCTTTATTTCTGCATTGATGCCGTTGGTGTTGTTGTCATCGGTTTGGTTTTTTCGGCGCTAATCTCCATACCGTATGCTGTGGAGGTTGTGTCGAGGAGCTCAACCAAGTCAGCGCTGACATAAATTTACATAAAATAACAGCTGTCATTATGGCCCATCGATTTCCAGGTCGATATAAAATATTTTTCAGCATCCGCAACAAGTTGAAACAAAGAAGTTGAAACATAATAAATTTAAAGGTTTCATTCCTGTGGAAATAATCATGTAAAGTTTTGCAAACACAACGGTTTTTCTGTTTTATTTGTTTGTCTTGTCTATGTTTTGTATTTGCCTTTGAAAAAGACTCATCGAAAGCGCTCAGGCTAGTTAGATACTAGTTTTGCAGTGTTCGTTGTCAGTTTATTACATTTATCTTAATCAATCCCTGACACACGTGATCCCTTGCTGGATCCAGTGCACTTGAAAGGACTGTTATTGCCAAATGATTTGTATTCTTTATATATATATATATATATATATATATATATATATATATATATATATATATATATATATATATATATATATATATATATATATATATATATATATATATATATATACACTGACATTTCTATAAAAAGAGAAATCAGTCTGCGTAGTCGTTTTCGCAGTCTGTACCACGTGGTTTTCGAATTGTTTCTGTTAAGAATGTCACCCACGTGTCTGTACTGTTTGAACCATGTGAAGCTCTGAATAATTTATCGACTAAATACGCATGCGTCATGACTGCACATCAACCGCGCACACGAGGAATTCTTATACGGGTAATTTTTTTTTCGGGCACGAAAATTAAACGATTATGTTCGAAAATGTGGGTGTTAATTTTGGCTATGATGGGATTTATTTCCGCTATCAGACTCTCGTGTGTGTGTGTGTGTGTGTGTGTGTGTGTGTGTGTAAAAGCGGCGAAACGGGGACATCAGTGTGAATACACACCAACAGACGGGGACTTTCTCGAAACGGGGACGTCCCCGTTTTGTAATGTCAGCTGAAATGGAATGTCAAGGCCTTATTTAATGATACAAACCTTGAAATTAGCGTATCTGAGCATGTCCCCGTTTTGTTGGTATTTTTTCACATCATGCTATACACAATAATACACACGTCCCACTCGACTCAAAACCTCGTGTGTATCAGTCGGAAAACTGCGTCCCCGTTTACGCGGTAAAAATTCACACTGTTTTGCTGTCGGCTTGCGCACTTTGCTTCCGAATTACCGAAGATGGCATCAGTAAGAGCTAACAGGATTTAAATCATTTATGTAAACATAGACAAATATATGTGATATATTTTCTATTTTAACACAGAGAGCATATCGACATACATGTTTATTAATGGGTAGTCCAACGTTCATAACTTTGAGCCATGCACATTTGGATAAGAAATACACTGGAAAATGTCAACATAGATTTTAGTTCATACAAATGTGGTTAGAAGAATAATAACGAACAGTCTACATGGTAACCAAAACATAATCCCATTTCCTTCATTCAATCAACCGCATTAGAGTTAAATCCGACAAGTTAAGCTTGAACCAATAGGAAATAAAAATAACTTGTGTAAGTACTTGTACATGGCATCAGTTATGACGCTGAAAATACAAGTTTTCATACTCATATTTAGTGTTTCTCGATGTATCATAAATGTGCATGCTGGCTGAAGTATAAATAATTTGAAACAAAACAATCAGATAAATTTTGTTTGACTCAGAGGTAAATTATCAAATATTTCTCATTCTTTCCTCGTTTAGTCAGTACTTTTTTATATTCTCTCTCTCTCTCTCTCTCTCTCTCTCTCTCTCTCTCTCTCTCTCTCTCTCTCTCTCTCTCTCTCTCTCTCTGCTTCGTTACTTCTGTCTGTCGTTCTTCCTTCTTACTAGATTCATTCCTTTCTGGCCGTAAGTCCCTTGTTTTCCCCTATTTCTAAGGACCCGATGATAACAGTCGTCAATTTTTCTCTAATCAATCAATGACCACAAATACGCAACATTAAATTCACAACTGATTTCACTAAGCGAAAGGCAGAACATTAATACTGTTACATGCAAGAGGTAGTGAACGAATAAAACAAACTATAATAATTTCCCTCTGATTAATACATGACCACCAATATCACAACCACACATTTACATCACAACTTCACAATTGCCTGCCTACCTCACAAATGCATTGTTTCTCCTTAATACGTTTCCGTAACATAGTGCCAGTACTTAACTACCATAAAATACAAATCACAACTCAAACACCAAATACCGGGAACTATTTTTCCTACGCTACCTTAAGTCAGTCAAATCATGATTTTAAGCCTCATTTCCCCTGTAACTCTACGCCATATTTACCATCATAGTAAGAATAAAAGGCGTCTCCAGATAACGGGACAGTCTCATCTCAATCATTCCATTGTACGATTTACCAGTCTCTACCATGAACACTGCACAATCAATCACACAATTAGATTTTAATAGGGACTATTTCGCTCCAGGGACACTTATGCGGCTGTGACCTGAGCTCACTAAAACTAAACCATGCCATCATACAAAATAAATTTTTGGTTTGTTTCATATCGAAGAGATCTTATCATGCATTGGCTTATTAATGAAGGGAATTGCACTAAAGTGGCAAATTTTTGTACACCAAAGTTAAAAATGTTTTATTTTGTGGGACATTTTAAATTCTAAACCGTAGTCTTGCCAATAAAATTATTTTAACTGAAGACTGGCATGCAGATCTTTCATTATTTCATTTTAGAAAAAGGAACACATTCTCTGTATTTTCACACAACTCTGACAATTTAACTTCTTCAAACTCCTGGACGTACATTTTTACTTGTATATATATATATATATATATATATATATATATATATAAAACATTATATAAAAATTCAGCGTGATAATTTTAATTCAGTTTGTTAATATGGATGGGAACTATGTGCATGAGGTGAGATTACTGCAGTATTTACAGTGAATTGATTTCTATTTAGAATCAAAATACATACTTATTGAATGTCCCCTATTTGATTGTATAATTTCTAACACTGTATATGTGTGTGCCCTCGTTCTGATGGCAAAGATTCTCATACAGTGTTTCTTGGAAATTAACCACAAATCAATTAGAAATGACATGTATATATCAAATGCATAGTAAAATAGATCTTTATCGTTCATAATTTGTTAAACTAAAAATGTCCCCGTTTTGATGGTAAAAATCATATGTCCCCGTTTTGTAGGTTTTACAAGAATGTGTGTGTGTGTGTGTGTGTGTGTGTGTGTGTGTGTGTGTGTTTCATATTATTACAATAATTATTTCCTTTCTACTACCATAATTATGCATTAATCTAATGACTGACCCTTTTTTACCCCCCATAGCATATGGCCATTAGGTTAGTTGAGGGAATAGAATAATAATTAACTCCGCCCTTCTTAAATCTAGGTCACATATGTAGCATACAGAACGCTCAGCCCAAAATGACAAATGGAATATTGCTAACCCTCTGTTTGCATCTAGGCTGTATATGATATACTTAATTTATTATGCAGCTGTAGGTTGACGGTACTTTTGACATTAATTAACATTGATTAATGAATTTATTAGTAGCAACCGATTTAAATGATATATTTCCTGTTTACAGTCTACCTCAGAGAGAGAGAGAGAGAGAGAGAGAGAGAGAGAGAGAGAGAGAGAGAGAGAGAGAGAGTGTGGAGGGGATTCCCATAATAAAGTAAAGAGTAAATGACCATCTGTTTAACAGCGTTTTCACGTATATGAGTTTCATAAATCCTCTAATACTGAAGATGTTTATAGAAATGATTTCATCTTCAATGTCGTAAGCAGATAGAAAAATAAAAATACATTAACAACAACAACAACAACAATAACAACAACAACAACAACAATAATAATAATAATAATAATAATAATAATAATAATAATAATAATAATAATAATAATAATAATAATAATATTGCGACAAGTATAGCTGATAGATATATTGCTTTTCATATCACCATTCGCCTTTTTCAAATTTCATTAACATATTAAAGAAAGATCCGTACTTTTTATTGTGTCGATGTTGCAGGAAACACCCAGTCTTCTTAGAGTCAAAAGAACAAACAATGAAATCATATTCTAATTATGATTGAAAGACACCCATGTTCATATGTTATATCTCTTTCTCCGACGTCAACGTCGTCTTTTGTACCCTCTCTCTCTCTCTCTCTCTCTCTCTCTCTCTCTCTCTCTCAGCCTTAGGGGCATTTTTTAGACACAGAAATATGAGCCACCATCTATGTGCAACATTATCAGTTAGAGGACACGACCGCTTCTTCTGTAGCAAAATAAAGTAGAAATTTAATGAAATATAACATGATATCTTACGGGGAAATAATTTATTCATTTGTTTAAAACAACAAAGAAATTAAAGAAAAAAAATAATAAAAAATACAAAATTTTAACAAATTACATCTTGACTACGAAATATTAAACTATGTTCTCTTTATAGTTCACGATTTTAGGTCTTTACTTCCATTCCTTTTTATTTTTCTTTATTTACTTCACGACTGACGTACGTACTAGTGCGAGTCATGTGCGACTCTTTTCTTGTCTCCTGTGTTGCTCATGTGCAAATATTCTCCAGGATAAATATGGAGGCTTTTTGGGAAGCGCTACAAATGACAAAATGCACAACATTGTGAAAGCATCTCACTTGTCTATCGTTGTTTCACCGAATGCTCAAAGTTTATGAGATGAAAGGAAAACTTAATGGTTTAAAATTAAAGCCAGGCTTCGTGGTATTGTTTAGTCGTTAACCTAGACAATTTGCGCAAAACGTGCACGATTTTGTACATTAATCGCACGGTACCATAAGAACCCCAGCGCACTCAGGTTGGTCGTGCAACTACGTGTTTTTTAGAGCAACAAAATGACGGAAGCTGAAGCAACCCAATTAGATGTGAGAAGAAAAGGTGAATATTTTAATAACTTTATTTGAAAATCTAAATAACAAACTGTTTTTTCCTGAGCAGGATACAATAGCATGGCATTCTGGAGTAACATTTCATGAAACTGGCACGTGCTAGTTCCAAAAATAAATAGTTTTGTGATCACTAAGAAAATGGACATGCTTTCGTATTTTTTTTTTTTTAATTTTTTTTTTTTTAGATGTTTTGCAGGTTTATATTTATCCCATTTTTAGAATGCGGTTTTGTGAGGAAACATTGGTCAGTCTATCACATGACACATTCCTGTCAGATAAAGAACACAAGCACACAAAAAACGACAACAATAACAACAACAACACACACACACACAGAGGACATTTGAAGTACAATATTCATTGCTCTGGTTCAAGAAGTATTGGTTTGGTCAAAATAATTTTATAGAAGTGGTACGGGTTGTTGTTTTTCTTCGTGAAGAAAAAAGTACGCTTCACCCCATATAACTTCTGTGACAGTTGACCACCTTGGAAATAACGAATTGTGTGGGTAAATTCAGTTCCAACGAGTATAAATGCGGACAGAAATTCTCGTCTATTTATGTCGTAATCTCGAATTCTTAGCACTTTTTGTAGGCAAGGATGCAATGGTGTGTGTTCATATTAATCTATGATGTCTAAGTTATGTTTTCTAAATGTCGAAAACTTCGATGACTTCAACCATTTAACATTATTTTTATTGAAATTATTTTGATTATAATTTCAGATTTATAATATATCCTAATTTCAGATTAAAACAAAATAAAAATGATCAGGTGCTACTATTGTAGTTTCTATGAGATAGAGCTTGTTCGGGTGATTGACCAATGGTCAATAAGTGCATCTAGATCTTTTGGTCATGTTTCACTTACTAATTGACCAAACTGTTACCTCTGCCCACCACTACGAGTTTTCAAGTAATATACTTAAGGCAATCTCATTAAAATCAGATCTCTGCTGTTATTTATGAAGATCTGACAACGACTGCTTAAGGGTCATGTTCTGGTAACCTATGTTATTACCATAATCGCTAATTTTATCAATCAGTCATATGAAGTCTAATATCTTCGCGTTTCGAGTCAGAGCACTGTGTGTGAAGAGCATGAACGTGTACCGAACAATCTGAATAACTTTCAGATTTTGTAAAGCTGCATTTCCATTGGCTAGTTTAAAGGTCACCAGAACATGACCCTTAAGCGGTCGTCGTCAGATCTTCACGTCGGACAGCGGAGATCTGATTTTAATCAGATTGATACTAAAGGAAGAGAATAAGACAACTTTATGTAAATAATCTTAGAGCACATGTTCTTTTTTCTGTCCTTATTGTGTATATCCAATCTTCACATGATGTCGATGAAAAGTACAGCTTGTCGATATCATAAATGATGACGAAGAAAGTGAACGAACTAATACAGTATAATTGTCTTTTGTTTCACAGTAGTTGGCCAGTTGCAATGTTGCTCAGCATTTTATCGATTGATATGCAAGGGCGGATTTCCTTTTGACAACATCTCTTCTCCTATTTATGGATCGTTGTAGTTTGATCTGTAAACAATCGTTTCGGTATGGTATAATACTGGCAACAGGAAACTGAAAAGAAAATGGCTGCATTGTCGGAGTTGTACGGGATTGTTGGACGTGTCTCATCATAACCCCATCAGATTCAAATATAGATAGAACTTTCACATTGTGCCTGAGATAATTGTTTCAGTGCGTATTACTTCCTTTCAACTTTATTTATATATTGACTGGCCATGAACAAAAAACGGTTTGCCGTGTACAAACGTTTGCATACTGCAAATCACGTTCTAATGCAGGATTCCTGTAGGGATGGATAAGCAGTTAAATGAAAGAGTACCCATAGTGGTATTGTCATTCTCGTATGCATTACATACAATGTTTTACTCACTAACATAAACATTGTTCCCACGTGTATGTCGTATGACTTTGAATATTTCTTCATAGATAAACACACATCATGTGTGTGTGTGTGTGTGTGTGTGTGTGTGTGTGTGTGTG
>JAECUM010069533.1:0-14661 GCA_016617855.1 Megalonaias nervosa
GGTTTCGCTTTCTTGCTTCATCAGACTGAATTCAGACTTAATTCAATATCATTGGTTACGTCATTAAATATATTCTGTTTCTAAGTGATCAATGATATAAACAACATGACATAAACAAGATGACGTTATAGCTTATATTTTTACCATGCGCAATTGTTTTATTCTTTGACGAATAATTGCAATGGAAACATGCATATACAGTATAGATAAATTATATTTTAATACATAAAAATACATAAAACTAGATCTTAAAGATACACATATCTCAACTGAAAACTATTCCAAAAAGTTATGAAGAAAGAGAGGTAAACAATTGTATGAATATTTCTATCATGTATAATGCACATTTTTTGTGTATCATTTTTATTGTCATTTACATGGCGTACTGAACATTGTTTTTGTTCATGCTTTAGCATGGCTTACATCCGTTCACAATGCATGTACTACAGCCAATGCACAGTCGATATTTTTTCCGTTTAATGGCACTCCTTGACAACTGTTAGAATATGCACTTAATAAGCATACTCCCAACATTTTTTAAATATATTATACCTTGACATATTATTAGCTAATCTTCTATATTTTATCAGAACTCAAATTATATAAAAAAAATTATGATGTGCATAATGCTTATAATAATATAAATAAATGCGTATTTTATTAATAATTAATCATAATATATCGAAAATTTATTTTATAATACCTCTTCTCTTTTAATGAATTAGTAAACTTATTTTTATGATATTAGATTATACTTTCACTATTTAAGTTATTTTGCAAATGAGAGTAATATAAAAATATTCTTAAATAATTGCAAAATGGGGACATAATACAAATACCAGCCATAACATAGTTAAAGAACATAACACATTATGTTAAAAAAATTATTTTTTTTTATTTAAAAAAAAAATCATTAATGGATGTCGTATAGAGTTTTAGAATTCAGACCTTTTGGATACACCGCAATAAGGTGAATCCAATAGGTTTCATTTAACAGACGTTCCATCTCAGAATCAGCTATAACAATAGGTTGAAAGGAGAAATCTTGCAAAGTATGGGAACTGTCGTTACAATGTACAGCATATATATATATATATATATATATATATATATATATATATATATATATATATAGATAGATAGATAGATAGATAGATAGATAGATAGATAGATAGATAGGAACTGAACGAAGTATATATTATACTAAAGTAATCCACTGCTCATATATATAGATTGATAGATAGGTGTGTGTATATATATATATATATATATATATATATATATATATATATATATATATATATATATATATCTGTGTGTGTGTGTGCATACTAGTATACCTTTTCATGTCGATATAATAATTATAATATTAGGTTTACAATTCGCGAGTACATTTGCCCTGTACAATTCCATTTCATTTGAATTACTCAAATAAATTCTGTTATAATAAGCATGCATTGGTGCGTCATTTAATCGGTATCTTTAGCTAACATTTAAGTTTGTTATTATAGATCTAGACGTTTTTCTTTATTTCCTATAAGGCCTTTCCTGGGGAGCATATGTATGTGTGCCTGGTTATAGAGTTGTGATTGTTCATATGACTGATTATTTTATGACGACGACAGGTGCAGCACACGAACTTGGTCATAGGTAAGTTAACTTTTGTACCCTATCCCTCATGTGCGTTCTCTTGCTTTCTACTTAAGTTTCTTTTTGTTGAATCTAGGTTTCAATATGCGCAAATGTTGAATAAAAGTAATATCTGTTTTCCTGTTTGCTCTATTTAAAGCAGTAGCTCATCTGTCGGCGAGAATACTTAGTGTACATCGATGCAATGGACATAAAATACGTAAATCGTAATAACCAGCAAACCTGATCGATTTCAGGCTTTTCATTAGCCCACCTTTTATCATAGTTACATTTATAAAATAATTTCAATCTCCGCGAGAAAAGATAATGCTGATTTACATAAGACTATGAGGTAAGTTGCGAACTATTTGTTAAAAATTGGCCAAAAGATATCGAGGCTATAACGGCATTTAATTATATCCATTTTTTTGTCCTTTATTAATTCTTTATTTGTAATTAGGGAAAATATTTACAATTAAATGATTCGTATAAATCTACGCATAAAAATACCTAAAACAGCAGAGACCTCGGTATATCTTAATACACCAGGACCAGATTGATTTATTTCCAAGAAATTCACTATAGAAATATTACAAATATTTCTAAACAATTTGTAATAATACCAATCTATAAGCTAAATCAAGTTGGCTTGATGACGATACTAAACTGGTGTTACATGCTAGTGAAATGTATCTTAGAGCTTTGTTAGCTGTGTATACAAAAATGACGTAGAAGGTGAGGATTAGACATTCAAGTTTGTTCAGGGCCACATTGTGCTGACGGACATAAAAAACGGACTACTGTATATGACTTTTTAGGCACTACTGATATGAAAAATTAAACACAAACGTAAATGGATATATTGAATGTGTGTCGATTTCAAGAAAATATATACCTTTTGGATTGCATATTAATCAATTATGGCTAGAAATTCGTACCATCAACTCCCGTATAAATGTACGAGGGGCATGGTAAGAATTTACTAACAAGTTACAAATGTATGCAAATGAATATTTAACTGCGACTTAAAGGGTGACACTTCAGCAGTATAAATCATTTCTGTTGTATGTGATAGTATATTTGTATCATTTATCTTGGTGAATATGTGATTTTACAGTTGGGAGCAAAACTTGCGTCTGCACATGAAATAGAATTATATATATATATACCTTCGACGTTTGCAAAAAGTCACTTTTCAATTTTCAGTTTTTAAAATGTTCAATTTGGAGGTCTAGTTTATGAATTTGGGAAATTCTATTGTTTTTAAATTTGTCTTTAAAGAGCTTATATTTTTAGCATGAAATTTAGTGCAAAATTATTTGTACGTATAAATGTTCAGGAACATAGCTAAAACAATTATTTCCGTATTATAGATAAAAGACGTTTAAATATAAATAATTACAAAATCCTTGAGTTTTTAAGACGAAAAATATGTTTGTTTTTTATTATAGAGGAATTGAAAAATGAAATTATAGACTCTTAAAAGGTAAGATTAAGCAAGGCAGAAATTGAAATAGGACAGAAAAGATGTACTTTTTGTATATATTCGTTTTGGTGTTCGTAATGATCAGATAATTTGTCTAGTTATTAAAGTATGTTGTTTTTCCCCATTTACTTTTGCTTAAAACAATTCACAGGAATTTTATTAGAAGATTTTAACCTTTGAAGAACCATTTTGTTCTATTCATATAATTATTGACTTTGATGTACATAAAAGGTTTTAAAAAGTCATATTTTTCTAAATAATAAATAGAATAATTTTGATAAAATCATATGATAAACTATGATGAGCAACAACAAATTATTCCCAAAGTTAAATTTCGTTTATGGTAGTCTAAAATTAGATTTATAATGTGAAATTGTATTATTACTTCTATCAAAGGAAATATTCGATTGAAATTTATTGTCTTCTAAAGTAGAAATATTACAAGTTACATACTTGTATACCGAGACAAATTACCTGATTGGCAACAACAAAAAGCAATATACCCTAAATGTATGCATCTTCTCTTCAATTATTATTAAGATTTAAGAGATGTCTAAGTTTTAAAATTTGGAATTTTTAAATAAACTAAAATCGACCTTTTAAATCCAAACAATTGTATTGTGTAAGCTTACACAATAAATTTATATGAAACAGATTACATGAAAAAAATTCTTTGCAAATATTTTCCTTGAATTGTTCATGTCAGCGGAAGGTGTGCGCTTTAAAAAAAATTTTTATGTAAAGGATGTGTGCACTTACTGTTCTAAACGTAAATTACATACTGAAACTAGGTTATGTATCGTTTGCGATATAAATTATGGCTGAGTCAAGTGTCATTTTTTGGTTCAGTGCTCTTTCATTAGTAACATGTGTGAAGTCCATGGTTTTATAGGAATTATCATCCTTTCAATTGTTTTCACGAAAGTTATTTTTAAAAAACAATACTATAATAACAAAGACCAATTATATTAATAGTAAGAAATTTATTCGAATTATAACTGATCATATTGTCTATGCGGAACACAATTTTACCATATATTTTATATGGTTCTTTACCTACATCCTCTAGGAATTTAAATTACCTCATATGTAAAATATGTGACTGGAGCATTGTTTAGAAAGAAACAAAATATAAACATTTTTGTTCTTCCATTTTGGAAATTATGACAGGCACTCGCTGCTGCTATAAATTGTGATCAATCCAAGTTCAAAATTTGTACGGACTTTATGTTTCCTGCTTGTATTTTCTGTTCTAGTCTTGGAGCTGAACATGACGGAGATGTCAATGCCACAGCTTGTAAAGCTGAAGATGGTTTTATTATGTCTCCCCTTCTAGCAGGTTTCGATCCCAACGAGGCATACTCCAAGAACCATTGGCTATTTTCTAACTGTTCCGTGGAGGCGTTTAAGAAGACACTATCAAACAAGTATGTACAATCTCCATAGAGACAAATAGGATAATAAACTGCATTGTTGAAGATGTCTTTTCGTAAAGGTGACTGGCGTGATCATTTGCTCAGGAAGAACATAGTTGTTAACAGAAATCTGTGGAAACTGGTTGGTCAGTAACCTCAGCACTTGAAGTGTAATGCTAAAATGATAAGTGTAAATAAAACATGGCCTCTTAGAATATATATTTTATGCCCGTATGCACATGAAAACATTCGAGCAATTGTATGTATATATGCAGGTTGGTAAGGCATGCGCGGAAAAAAGTATAAAAGTGAGTGGGTAGATATGTAGCTAGGTACATCGCATATCTATTTATCTATCTATCTATCTATCTATCTATCTATCTATCTATCTATCTACCTAATTATCTATCTGTTTGTCCGTATATATATATATATATATATATATATATATATATATATATATATATATATATATATATATATATATATATATATATATATACTCTCTATATATATATATATATCACTCTATCTATCTATCTATCTATCTATCTAACTATGTATCTGTCTGTACGTATATATATATATATCTATATATCTGTCACTGTGAACAGTCCATATCATATTTCAGAATTTGTGTAACCAGGATAGCTCACTACACCCAAGAAGAACTGGACGAATGGAACAAGTTTACGTTCAAACTGCCTGGACAGAAGTACACCCCATCTATGCAGTGTGAACTCATCGTGGGACGTGGATCTATTTACTGTGGGGTATGTACCAAGTCTACGTGTCAGTGTGCCCAGGAAGTGTGCAGTGTAGCAGCAGGGAGGGCGAATCCTACAACATTTTTAGAAGGGTTATTTCGCGAAACTTCCTACAAAAATGAAAATACAAGGTCAATAACGCCAAACAGAAGCCTCTAACCGACCGAGATTTCTCTAATTGGGTTAGCTCATTTTGTTATTTTATCTTTTGAAGTTTGTGTTTTCATTTTTTATGCGTGTTCGTTTACCCACTCGGACACTCAATGTTTATCGTCGCCCTCCCTGCTGCTCCAGTGTGGTGTAATTAAATCATTATTATATCAATAATGGAATCTCACACAACACAGCTAAACTAGCTCGACAGCGACTAGAGGCAATTAAAAATATCTCCCCGTCCATGATTCTATCAAGCAACAACTACAAGCTCGTCTGGAGTCTAAGGTTGAATTTGCAGAGGGTGAAGAACAGTTATTTGAACCTGTTACAAACGCTACCAAAGGTCGTCGTCCCACGTTAGAGCAAGCCGCTAATGCAAAAGGGAAAATAGCAGAAAGAACTAAAACAACAAAAAAGATTCTACGAGAACTTCCAGGTGAAATAGCTGCTGCTCAACCAATGCAAGAAATTCTTGAAGGTATTGACTAAGCTAGTGCTGAAATAAGTAATATAAAGGAAGGTATACCAGAACCAGAACCAGAACTAGAACCAGAACAAGCAAGGGTAAGAACTGAAGTGAATGACAAATTTACCGAAATTAGTATTGCCTTCATAAAAAAATATTCGACGTGGTAAAATTACCTGTGCTTGCCGTGCAGTTATGATGCTAGAAAAAAATATTTGAAACCCGAGTACCATGATCGTTCAATAGGCCGTGAAGACTGGCACAAATGGATATTTCGTATATAATGTGGAGTTGATCGGGTCCGAAATGATGATACAAGATATATTTCATTTAGCAATGGAACATATTACTATCTTGCGCAGTTACAAAAGCAACAACAAAAACAACAACAACAACAAAACAACAACAACAGCAACCAGTCAAAACAACAAGTGAGGAGGTAGAAGAATGACAGGATGCAAGTTCTACCCCCGGCGCCACTGGAAGTGGTATTGGTACAGGTACCAGGGGGAGTGGTCTTATTACTCCATGCCCCAGCAACGTCCTTGCTGGTGTTGAACGATTAGAAATTTTGAGTGTCGGAAAACTACCTGGCAATAATTCTCCCGAAATCATTAATGAAATAGCTGATATTTGTCAGAGATTATTTGCAGGAGCCTGCAGGGCTCGAATTTAACACAAATTTCTTTATAACCAGAAGGACTAGTATGCTGAGAAATTTACTAGTCCTGCCAAATCTTTTCTAGTCCTGTCCACAAAACAATGTCACACACTTGTATTAAGATCAACAACAATATTATTCATAAATAGCATTATCTCATGAAATGCAGAAGTTCAGAAGTATAAATCAAATTCTGCTTCAAATCTTCAATCAGTCAATTCACATTTCTTGTTTTTCAAAATAATCTGGATCCAATTCCAGAAAGGAATCCAGGTGTCCTTTTTCGTCCTCCACCGGCACTCTGGGTCTATATGAGGTTTGTGTTGGTCTCCTTACCCGTCTCCCAGAAACATTCCATAAATGTATTGCTGGTGATGGATTATATGTTGGAAGGCAAAATTCGCGAAAATTCGCACGTTTGGGAACCCATAACTTCAGTTTGGTGCAACGCAGAAAAGTCAATGACAGCTTGATGAATTGAAAAATATCTCAGGAGTAAAACAAGCCATAGAATATGGTCATGTGCCTTAAAAGACGGACATAGCAGAAGGAAATCGAGGGTCATGGGTGGAACAAAGTATTTAAAAGTTACTGATCTTCTCTCTTATTTAGTATGATAGACAGGGTCCTATGTCAGAACGGATCATGGGTGTAATCTGAGGCATTTTTGTCACTCTGTATGATTTTTTTCTTCAGATTATTGGGGCGTTTTACTCAACATCAAGCTCGTGTCGACCATCTGTGTTCAAACACACTCTGATTTAAACTTTCCAAGTTCTTCCCAGCGGTCGATTCATCTGGTGGTATCTACACAGCTGCTTGTCTCTGAACTCTTTTTGTCTTGGCCACAGCTTTCATGTACGTTTACTGATTCAGTTTTAAAGTTCGAGCAACCCGCAACAAAACTGGATGTTTGTTTTTGCGAATTCCGTGCACCAGTTAAACCGCATAAGGTTCTTTTCTTCATCATAACTCAGCCATTCCCTGTCTTTTGTCCATGTCTCCTGAAACGTTCGATTGCGCATTCCCTATCATAAGAGTTATTCCACTCTTTTATATCATTTTCATTCAACTTTTGCTTCTTTTCCGGTGGCTGAACACATTCTATAAAGCGCCACATTTTGCCTGTCTTATAAGGAGGGAATTGTGTCTCGTTTTGAAATGCGAGATGTTACAGTATAGCGCCCCATCAGTGATGAAGGTAAAGTAATATTGACAAAACTTTAATTGTGGATGCCAGAAATGATACCGTCATTCGCTGAATAACAACGGTTGCTCTCTTTTATGAGTCAAGGTGGTAAATCAGCATGATCATGGTTGACGATGCCCACAGATAGTATTCAAAGTAACATTAATGATTTATTCACATGACAGATAGCATCACAGCATGGTGTCTCGGCACCACGACATATATTTGTTGCTTTCCAAGATGCTGCACGAGTAAACTCACAAACACACAGTATAATAATCTTTGACAAACTTGGTATTATTGAAGTTTCACTGAGAATAAATGGACATCAAGAACCAGCTGAGGATATATAAATGAATTTTGAAAATAATCATGTAGCACGTGCATATCATCGTTTGATGACATTAATGGGACGTAATCAAAATATTGATTCTGGTCTGCAAATATCACAACTAGATTGTACAACGCTGTACCCGGTCTATTACTTCTTGTTGGAACACTTGGAATTGTTCAGACAATCTGTCGTTGATATACACTTTCGAACTCGTGTGGCAAGAGGAGCTATTGCTAATTACAGAGTAATCGCTGTTATACTCTCAGACAAAACAATGATGCTTGAGGTGTTTGTGGACGAATGGGAGTCATTGATACCCCAGTCGAAAACATTTAATTGAATCGCTTATGTGATTATAATGTCATATCGTCATGTTAGTGTTACTCTGACTCCTGGTCAGATTAAAAAGCTACAATCAGTATCAAAAGGGAACTGTGGAATAAAAATATCGCTGAAATCAAAACAGATGACAGGCGCTCCAAATAAACTATCACTGACTGAACGTTAACTCAAGCATTTCAATGACGCCAAACGATCAAAGTCCAGAGTACGACTTAATCTTCCTGCGAGCGAAATTAAAGACGCAGTCAAGACGGGTTGTATATTTCCACTTCTTGCAGCTATACCAGCGTTGATAGCCGCTGCAGCCCCAGCTGTTGCAAAAGCAGCTGCACTTGGTGCTGTTTAAACTGCCGCTGGGATGGCATTAAACAAAGCAACAGGCCAGGGACTAAATACTTCCAACAAAAGGTTGATCCGTTCACGGATTGGGTCTAAGGCTGCCAGGAACCCCTCATTCTTGGTACGGTCAATCCACGAGGAAAGGTCAAAGACTGCCCGGGACAACATCGTTGATACTTCCCGTGTCCAATTTTTATTTACGTCATGCTGCTAAGCGATTAAACATCAAAAACATCGTGTTTTTATGCGTGATCAATTAGCAAACAACCAAACCGTGTTGAAAACATAACGAATAATCTCGATGGAAGTTCTGGTCCAGGTACTTACCGGGTTGCATCTGCGATTGATCCACGTGGAGATGTTTATTTCGATTCCTACGGGTTGGCACCACCGAAGGAACTGATCCGCTAAAATGTGGCCGTGAAGAACTTGCTGTGCTCGACGCTGTGTCATCAACAACGACACCGACTCATAAAGTCGTGCGAGTAATATCCCGTTGACAGATATTATTCTGTTCCATATTCGACCGAAGGTAACTTAGCGGTATATACAAAAAACGGTAAATTTAAAAAATCTGAGGAATCAGTTCTAACACTCATGGGAGAGATTGCTGGACGAATAAGAAAAATTGGATATATTAGGTATTGCGATCTCAATATGAGAAGAAATACAATAATCAATGAGAGAATTAAAATCAGACGATGACTTGGCAACAAAAAGATACGTAGACATTAACAACAACACAAGCAGAACTGAGATCAATGATCGTTTGCTATCCGCCGTTGATACAATGACTGGTTCTCTCAGTATGGCTAATAACAAAATTACTGCTCTTAGAAAACCAGAATCAAATGATGATACCACAACGAAGAAATACGTCGATAATAGCAACACCCCGATCATGAACTCGTTAATGACAATGATGGACTGACAACATTTAGATCAGAATTTGCTACGTCACCTAAACACGTTTGAAAAGTTCCTTTGAAACACAGATAAAACCATTAATGAATGTTTTGGAAGTCCAGCAGTTATCGACATTAAACTCTCTGACATAAGACAAATTGCCGATCATGTAATATATACAGTAGCGGCTGGATCAGTATCATGGTCCCCACTCGATAAATCCATCAAACAGCGCGCTAAGGTTTCCGGCATATGCAGATTTTCAGTACTCAGCGGCAAGACATTTATAATATCTGCCAAACTTACATCCCTGTTACTTGGTTTTCCATTTAGTAGATCCCCTGGATCTGTGTTAGTAGCACTGCAGCAAGACAACGAGGTAACATTCGTGGTGGAACCCGTAAAAACAAGACCTCGGTTTATTGTACTATTGGTGTCTTGAATTCGTTGCCAAACTACCATTTAATTAAAGTGTTAGCAATTTATATACTGAACCAATAGAATGACGTTCAACGTTTCGGATACGAACAAGTGTTTGTTGCAGGCCCAACTGAAAAATATAATTGATGATTTCTCTTTAAAACTAAAAAAGTACCGCAGACATATCGTTGTTACGGACATAATTGTATACTCTGCATCCGCCGTAGTCACTGGAACAGCAGCTATAATCGGATCATTATCAGCGTCATACATAATAGCACCAGTAATAGAATTGGTGTTGCAGTTATAACCGTTGTTGCTCGTATTCTTAATATCTTTGCCAAAAACAATATCCACGTGTGCGTCTGATAAATTACACGAATATACAACGTTGCTATCAGCGGCAACACACGCACATGCCAAATTATCATTGCTGACAGCATAAGAGGAAACGATGGAATAATATCAGATCAGGAATTCGCAGAAACCAAACCCCACTGTAAGAGTCACCTTAATTTAAATCAGGAAGTAAATAATAATGCCTCTAATGACTATGTCAGCAGAATTGCTAGAAGAAATCGTTGCTAATACACCATTACCAACGACCACGATGATATCAGCGAGCTCAACCAATCCCGAGTTCGACGTTAGTTTTCCAACAACAATTCCAGCCAAAGAAATAGCATTAGAACAATTGCGAGTATATTACAGCTGGCCAAATATTAGATCAATGTCATTCTGTGGGTTCCAAGCAAATAATTCATTAGTGTTTTCATATAAAAATAAATCCAGTGAAACCCGCGATTGGCACTTTGTTAGTATTCCTACGGGCAGTTATCAAATAGAACAGATCAATAGTGATTTCCAACGCAGGGTTAAATCTATCAGAGGAAAAATCCAAAATCGCTATTACGGTTAACGAGCCAACATTATCAGCAGCGATATAAATATCAACACCCGACTACGCCGTAGATATATATCAATCATCGATGCGAACTGTGTTAGGATGGCCAGAGGTACAACCACCAGCACCTGAAGCACTACCACAATCTCAAGGTGATGATTACGTTTCAGACAAGAGAATATTTTTGTCGCTTCCAAAATATCGGAAAAAAATCTGTGGAGTTATAGAATTATCGCGTGATAATACTGGTAAGAAAATTCTTCTTACTATGTCTGAAGGCTCAATACATCCTGTATTAGGAAGAACTTTTTATGACTTTGATGATAATAAAAAGCCAATCATCGACGAACAATTTATTGAATCAAATCCAGATGCCATTACACCTGAACATAAACAAGTCAGTAACAAACTACGAAATTTGTTTCAAAGTTATATACGAGAATATCTCAACGACGACCTAAAGCAACAGATCACGGAGACAATACAACATCTAAACCAGGTTCTATCTGACCTCAATTATGCCAATAAATTTATCATTGGAACAGTGATTGTCATCGGTGATGATTTCGTCGATCTTTACCCACCCACCCCCCACACACATACACCGACACTTAAGCAGCTGTTTCTCAGATACTACGCGATCACAGAAACAAAATTACCAATATTTATAATACCAGGATTTACCGCCGACGAGCTAGCGAAAACAGTTCGTGATATCGTAGATGAATACTATTCCCAGATTATTGCCGCAAGGAGAAAAACATCCCCAGCGGCAGATGCAGCCGCTCTGAGTATTCTCAAACATAACAATGATCCAGACGGCGGTAGTCGTCATATATCACCAGGTATCGTCAATATTACATCAACGATCGCACTCAATCTCGTATGTGATGCAATCGATGGCAGCTATCAAGTAGATCTTGAAAATTCCAGACATGCACAACAGAATATATTCTATATACATTCACCCCTGAAGTACCTCCTGGGTTTTTAATTGAGTCAGTACCCGTTAATCCGGTTTATCTATGATCTCATAATCCGCTGTTGTCACGGATACATCCTAGAATTGCTGACCATGAAGGACACTTTCTTGATTTAAGGAATGAGGTTTTGACGATAAGTTTGTATGTGAGATCGTGACTGATCTCTTTTTAAGTTAAATCACACAAAAGAATATAATGGATGGAATAATTGACGAGATAGAAAAACTAAACCATGCACAACAGTTTATGGTGCGTTATTATTGTCTAAACTACCTTTCCGATGACGTAGTCGATATAGTTAAAAATATCGATTAAAAGAAAAACATTAATCTGAGTCAGAATAAAAAAATAAAAATAAATCTAAATCTGAGTCAGAATAAAAATAAAATAAATCTGAACTGAGTGAGAATAAAAAATAAAAGTAGATCTGAATAAAAATAAATACAAGTTTCACTTTCACAATCCCTCTTGACTTTGTCAGTTACTTTGTCACCGAGTTTACAATCGTACATAAATTTTTTCAGCCATCGCACACGTGAACTCACAATCTTTATTGTTTCGTATTCGCGTGATAACACTGATCTAATTTTCTCAATCGCGTTTGCGAGTAAAACTAATTTTCGAATGTTTCTATCATCATCGACATAAAGTAGAGATTCTTTCATCGCTTTTTGTGGCAATTTAATAAAACTGTACTCGGCTACTAGTTTACATCTCCCATCATATTTCCGTTCCTGTAGCGCTTCAAAATCATTTGTAATTTTTTTTAGGATCCAATTGGTCAGATAATTCTATATCCTCAACATTTAATTTTTTAATCTCAGAAATAATTGAATTCATATTTTCAAAATTCATTACATAATAAATATTCATTTCAAATAAAAATAAAATACTTCTGAAATCAGAATAAAAATAAAAATAAAAATATTTCTGAATCAGAATAAAATTAAAAATATTTCTGACTAAAAAGAAAAATATTTCTGAATCAGAATAAAAATAAAAATAAAAAATAAATATTATAATCTGATTCTGAATAAATTTTATAATTTGATTTTGAAAATATATTAAAATCTGAATCTGAATAAATATTATAATCAGAATAAATATTGTAATCTGATTCTGCATAAATATTATAATCAGAAAATAGCACCGGTAACAAAATATATGAGATCGATAGTTTTCTCTCACTCTGGTTCGTTCTAATCTCAATGGAAAATTACTATCATGTGTTCTATACCACTCTGCTCCATTCCGAGTTCAATGGAAAATTACTGGGCTAGTTCCGAATAAATATTATAATCTGATTCAGAAATATTTTTATTCTGCAGAAATAGTTTTATTTTTATCCAGAAATATTTTCGATGAGGTTTTTTTCTTTCGGGCTGACATTCGTTCTGAATTTTCTTTTATAGGACCCACACACACACACACACACACACACACACACACACACACACACACACACACAGACACACACACACACACACACACACACCCTTAGCTGTTTAAATTCTATCTGAACGTTTATTTATATGATATTTGGGAATCCAAAAATAGCCCACTTCAGAGACGCTGCTTGTTTTTCTCTTTTTTCTTAACTACTATCCCAGACAAAATCGGTGGAGGGCAAGAATCCTGAAAAGTCAAAAAAACAAAGATAACGTTTTTTGAAAAACACGAATAACCAACTAAAAAATTAATTACTTGTAAACGTAATTTATTACAAAATACAGGCGAGGCTACTGCTTAGTTACTCTGTCGGATAATGTTTTGCTTGACAGAGTTATCTCCCTTCATCTTGCAAACATAATTTAAAGAGCTAAATTAGATTCAACGTCTATCAAGATATACTGAAATGTTATTCGCTGATTATATTTCTTCGATAACGCCGATTTGGTTATTTTTTTGCGACACGTTGTACCGAACACGTGTGAATATCAAAATATTTGCCAGCTGCACTTATCGATGGGAATTCTTTCTTCTTTTTCTTCACCACTCTCCACGTTCACAGATACAACTGCTCTTGCGCGTTTATCAATATTCCCAGTACCACCAAATTTACAATTCTGACTTTGTTTAATAGACCACAAATTACTCAAAGAATTATCTTTCAGATTTGAATCAATATGATCGATCACAAGTCCCTCTTCGATTCTTCCGAGGAAAAGTTCATATATAAATTTGTGAATATTTTTTTTCCAACAGTAATTCTGAGATAACCAGCATTATCAACAACATCGACTGGTTTTCTTAGTCGACAGTTCCTAATTACATCATCAAAAGATGTCTTATAATTTTCAATGATGGGATGCTTCACACGTTCATATTGCTCCATTTATATGATAATATTATTTGTCTAAATTATAATTTTATTGCTAGCGTGAAAATCTGGTGAGATAGTCTACGCGTTTTTCATAATAGCAACGCTGTTGCCGGCATTATTTTATTATCATAATATCGTTTCAACTCCATATATTTTTTACCACCGCACTTTACACACAGATGCGTTTCTCCTCTAACTCCAACACAACATTTCAAACACCGTTTTGGTTCTTGACTTTCTCGTCGCACACATTGCATGAGACATCCACAGAATTCATTTACGCAAGACCGATTACAAGGAATTGAAGAACCAATATTCAACCACTTACAGTTATTCTTTGC
>JAECUM010069534.1:0-21159 GCA_016617855.1 Megalonaias nervosa
TATATATATATATATATTCTGTATGAAACTTTCATACACAACAATATCATATGGCGTAATATATATATATATATATAAGAATCAACAGAGAAACCAGTCATAATATATTGAATTTTCTGCTAATACCGAGGAAAACAATTGAGAAGTGTTGCTTTAAGAAAAAGGGGATTAGGTGGAATAATGACATATTCACGTGCTTAAAAAAAGCACAGAAAAATAAAAATTGTCTTCCTACACAAATCACCATCATTTCTACTATATAAAAAGAACCCCACTTCCATATCTCGTTTTTTCCGGCGTTAGTCACTGACGGAATAAATACTGCATAACTAGTCATTCATTTAAACATTGCATATAATTACTTCTTTAAACGTAAAGGTGACTGGAAATCACTTTTATTGACGCAAGTTACGAACACTGAATACCTGTATATACAAGTGTTGGTGGATCTTATATGCTTACTGCCTCCATTGACTTCACACATGTAGACAAACTGTTGATACAGTACGTGCATGGTTATCAGAACACCAGCTTAATAGACAGCGAGGAGTCAGTTAGGAAATATCTAGTACTGGATTCCACATATTGCAACGTTATCATACAAAACTGTATTTTTTCTCAATCATGTAATTATGACTTGGCATGAAGAGAAAGAGCAAATAACCGACTAATATATGTTAGTGAAAACTGAACGGACATATACGAGAACAAGACGGTGTAAATCAACAACCTGTCCAACCCCATGTGTAGTGACAGCTTTAGTCCCTATCCTTAATCATATTTTTTCGCGTATATTGTTATCCAGTTATCGATGCACAATTTGAAAATGTCAACAGGAAAATTACAGTTGTATGCGACATTCAGCTTGTCTGTAATAAGCGAACTACTGGCGCTATTATTAAACTAAGGTGCAAGGGTGCTCCATCCAAAGGTGGGGGGAGCGCACAGTGGGGTGTAATCGACTGGCCCACAACCCAAAGCTAATTATATATGGATATTGAAAATTAAAAATGTGATATACTTGTACATATCGCGTTGTGGTATTGAGAGGTAAATTCAGTCTAGTAACTAAATAGTTCAACAAAAAGTTATTACTTTAAAATTTGAATGCGGCAATAAAATTGACATTTCAATACCGTGTTACTTGCATTGCTAACGAATATATATATATATATATATATATATATATATATATATATATACTCATATATATATATATATATATATATATATATATATATATATATATATATATATATGTATGTATGTATGCATGTATGTATGTATGTATTATGCCTGAAACAATGAAAGTAACTAGAATTATACCTCTTTACATAGAGAATAGTACGAGTACGATTAATGCAAACAATTACAGGCTCAATATTGTGTACTATTTCTGTATTTGAAAAACAATATTTCGTTTAATCAAAATTTATTTTGTTACACAGAAATACAAATTATTGGCATCCATGTCTTTTAAGGGGCTCCGTTATATTCAGCTTGTTAGGTAAGAACTACAGTCGAGCAATGATACAGATGATATCGTCGATGTGTCCATTGCTGAGGCATACACTGTGAGAAGTATTCGAAATATTAGATCTGTGAAAGCGGGGAAGGGGGCATGGGGGACGGTGTTTTAATTGAGATGTTAATTAATACTGTGGCAGAAATTACTCCAATGTTAACCCTTTTTTCACTAGCTAATACAGTATTTCAGTCTGTACATTTTCCACATAGATTGGAGACAGTCTTATCTGCCCAATTCACAAAAAGGTGTTGTAAATGATCCCAACAAATTATCATGGTGTTTAGCTTATTGGTGTGCTAAACATTTTACATACCATTATGTTGAAAAACATACAGTATTGAACATTCTGCATAAATTCCATGTTTTTCAAAACCGATCGCTTCCATGTCTTTATTTGGAGATTGCTGGCCTCATGCAGGATTTACTTCCCTCCGACATTAAAGACCTTGACAACGTGTGAAATTACGCATAACCTAAATTGAAGATTTGATAACAGAAGTGCTCCAATGAGCATGATAAATTTTACGCTTTGCAAAAGGTCATGTAAAAAAAACCTTCATGAAGAAGTTTACTTGGATTTAATTACAGTCAATTACATTTCTCTTAGGATGTCATCACAATAAACGAAAACAAGGAGGCCACATCTCTATAACTATTTTTTTAAGCTCTTAATACATATACGTGTTCGCTGAGCTGGTAGGGGTAAGATAATATCTAAAGACTGGATTGAAATTCATCAGACAGCGAATGCGCCAATTTAGCGGCGTTGGCGCAGATGCCATGTTGAATTGATGAAAGTAAACTCGAAGGGAGGTAATAGATGAAACTCAATCTGGTTTCTCAAAGGGATACTCTCCCGTGGATAACATGCTTCTGTTTTCTTTCTCGATACTGTGGTGCATGTATGTTTAACTAGGCCCGATGACAGATTTTATTGTCCTTTAATCAATTTTTGTCCGAGGCATTTGATTTAATCTGTAACTAAAATTTGATTCTTTGCTTAATGAAGAAAGGTAATGGAGGAAAGTTTTAATATTATATTATCAATGTGTGTAATCTTTGTACATTTGTCTGAGTCGATTTCATCATACAATATATTTTTTGTAATGTGATAACCATGCCAGGTTGTATGCTAAGTCATCTGAGTGTTAATCATTGTGAAGACCATTTGATTATGTGAGAACGGGGATAAACCTACAACCCCTAAATAGGCTTTGGAGGACTTTTGTGATCAACATAAATGTAGTTTAGTCGTCATTAAACAAAAATTATTAGTTTTTGAAACCAGGCAAGGATTCCGAGTGACCGAGTAGCCTTAAGCGCTCGCCTTTAACGATCACTATGATATCACCTCTGTCCCGGAAGGTTCGAGTCTCAAGCTCGGCCATTGTGGGTATGTGAGAAAGCATGTCAGTAACTTCTCGTGGGTCGCTGGCTTTTATCGAGGTTTTCCAGGGTTATTCTTCTACCAGTTATACTGGCTGGTATGCGTGACTTATCGTGTACTGAAAATCTTTGTCAAACCCATAATAATAACAACAGAAACCAAGCGAGGTTTTATTTTGATGGGGAGGAGTGAACAAGCAGTCTAGGAGTCTGTGAGGTGGGACCCAGGAGGCGAAGCTCCAGCATTTTAAGCGTTCCAAGGCATACATTTAACTGTAACGAAAACTTTTCATAGTAAACTGTCCATTTGTTTCGCTCTAACATTTTTTTTTTTCTTTATTGTTACTAGAAATCGAACGCATGCCATATTATCTCCTGCTCAAAATACTATTTCCAGTATGTTTGTTCACTGTAAGCTAACAGCTTGTTTTGATTTTTAAAGTGTTTGTGCAAGGCATTGATCGTATTGGGATGTAAAGGGGGGGGGGGGCATTTGAATTATGTGTAATGTTTGCAGTGAAGTTTACGACATCTCTAGTATCGAAGCAAGATACTGACCCCATTCTATCCTCTCAAAACTAACTGCCCCATTGGAATTTCTTGAGACTCTACTCCGGTTATAACTGGGTAAAAGCCGCAAGAATCAACCGGAACGTGAGATAAACAGTTAGATAAAGAAGTATTGCTCCAAGATTGACTCAATGGAGAGCGATGTTCATTAAAAGTTTTGATATTAGTGATGTGATGTGATTATGATTTTCAACGTAGCTTTAAAATTTTTTCAGTCATATCGCTAAGATGTCTGCAGTGTGGCAGTTTATAGTGATGTCTAGCAGTGGGGCATCATGCGGCAGGCATGTAGCATGATGTCCCACCCAGTCACATTATCCTGACACCAGGCCGACCAGTCCTAACACTAACCTCTTAATGCTGAGCGCCAAGCGAGAGTTTTGATAATACATGATGAGTTAATTGTACTGGGATTAATAAAGGGAACAAATTCCCCATAAGATAATAGGTTTAGCCACGTAAGAAAGAGACGTGTTCAGTGACTTAATCTCATTATTGTTCAATTGTTTCAGTCCTAAATGAATAAAGGTTTGACATTAATTCCAATATTGAAACTGGAACACCATTCAGCTGATCCCTGAAAAGTCAAGGAAGATTCTTATTCCTTTCTGGTGGCCTAAGCACGTTTTGCTTTGAATGGTCCCTAGTATTAAAAAAAGGAAGATGTTATCCTTTATGCCATTGTATAAATGTTCCATCTCAAAGTGAATGCATAACTAAATCATATTAGTGATGATTAGCATAATGTGTTTCTTTATGAGTTTCTTTAATTCAGCGTCGTACATCAAACACTTTCTTAACTCTAACACCGTAGATTGTTTTAGTTCATTTGATAATTTTGTAGCAATAAATACTTACTGATAGTCAGAATATTCCTCCTGGTAAATGACAGCTCTGCCGATATGTGAAAACGTATTGGTACATGTTTTTACTGTTCTTTTCTTGTGATTGTCTATTTATTTATTGGATACATGCTTGTTCATTAATTTAAAAATAAAATAAAACTAATAATAAAATTCAACATTTCTCAAAATTATAGTGAGCTTTCTGTCTCAGGTTAGTATTCAGCCCCATGCATGATTTAAGCCAAGGCTGTTGTTCAACCTAGAGAATTATGCATGCTGGTCTGGGTTGAATCCTAATTGCACATAAATATTTACTTCACTTTAGTTTTCAATGCAAATAAAAAAAAATTGAGCAACTGTTTTTTGCCTATGTAATTATTTTTCAAGGTATTGCATGGTAGATACATAATTTCATCTGGATCTTATTTCTCTCCATCTAAGAGTTAATCTATGAAATAGACATGACAACTGAGGGAATTTTCTCTACCTAAGAGTTAGTTTTTGAAATAGCTGTGAAATTTGATGGAATCTCGAGATCCACTTCTACACTGCAGTATATCTGATAGTAATCTTGTAGCTGAACGATATTTTCTTCCACCCATTTAATTTGTTTATCAGTTGCCAACTTAAATTAGTTTCAACCAGGATGTACTGACTTAGGGTTCATGTATATACGTTTTCACAATCTAAGTTTACAAGCGAATGTTCATGCCATCTACATTTTGTATCTACCATATTGTTTTATCTTACTTCATTCTTCAAGCAGTATTCATGAATTATTTGGCATGTACTCGCAATAATGCTAATTTTAATTTCATTATAAGTCATGCAAATCATATCGTAGTCTGTGAAACAGTTCCAATTCAGCACCATATATGTATTAAATAATGCGTCATGACCTAGTGTACCGCTCCCGTGGCCTAGTGGTTAGAGCGTCCGCCTCGGATGCGGGAGGTCGTGGGTTCGATCCCCGGCCGAGTCATACCAAAGACTTACAAAAATGGTACTAACAGTTTCCTCGCTTGGCGCTCAGCATTAAGAGGTTAGTGTTAGGACTGGTCGGCCTGGTGTCAGGATAATGTGACTGGGTGGGACATCATGCTACATGTCTGCGGCATGACGCCCCACTGCTAGACATCACTATAAACTGCCACACTGCAGACATCGTAGCGATATGACTGAAAAATTGTTAAAGCTACGTTAAAAATTCAAATCACACACACATCATGACCTAGTGAGTATGATGAAGGTTGCCATTAGTAATACAGACTGTCCTCAATTTTAAAACAAAATGCTGCATAGCATCAAATTATCCTTTTTACGAAACCTGCATTTAGATTGCAAAGCCTTTTCAATTCAATAGGACCCTTTACATAAAGCTGATACTGGATATAAAATATGTTTTCTTTTTATGGTATTATTGTTTCGTCCAACCTTACGTGATCGATACATCAGTGAGGGTCAATGCATTTCTTCAGAATACTTGGATGTCATGTCTTTAAAACTCTTCCGTGTCTCCGTAAATTTGTCATCATTTTAAAGTTTAACAAGTCGTTCTATAGTGTATCCCTTAAATCTAAAGATATTTAATATACCTAACAGACCTTTTGACTTGTGCTACTTAAATTTTGTTGTCATAAATTTGTTTAAATTGTTCTTTTATCATTCATCAATCTATCAAGAATAAATTCTTCTTGAAATAAAAATTATTGTTCATCATGATCTCTCGGTATTAAGTTTAGTTCTTTATCTGGATCATGCTTGTACACGTGTCTTGAGGAACAAATGACTGTCTTAACCGGATAAATTAAGAACAAACAATTTTTTCTTTTTTATTATCTAAAGCATAAGCTGGTCCTTTATAATGACCAGTTACGCGATCTTGCCAGCGATCTTTGGGAGCGCAAATTTCGTTACCACACACTTCTATCAGTTTATTTCACCATGACAAACATAGTACTTTCTTGTCACGGATATTACAAATGTCTTTTGTACTAAAATAGTTTTTGTCATCTTCTCTGAACTCCAAAACTTTAGCAATGTTTTGCCTTAGTTAATTATGGTAACAATTTTGCGCTTTCGTCAAACTCTCTGGAGAATACTTTAATTCAGCCAATACACAAGTAAATGCATGGTCGGAAACATTTATGAAATGATATGAAACATGTGCAAAGGTAGGATGGAATGTGTTTAGTTGTATGCATTGTACAAGATGTGCATGATTGTTGCAGAGGACTATTACAATATTTCAACATATTAGTACCGACCAACCTTATAGTCATTACGAGCACCGCATTAAGATATGATTACCATGCCAACACGTCACTCTGTCTATTGTAGTTACGCTATCCAGTTTGATGTAAGATGGTTGAACTATTTCATAAAGATTTAGAGACATGCCATTGTGAACTTTCACAATGCGCTTGATGTGTAATGGACACCATTTAATCCAAAGTCAGTATTTATTCAAATTGTAATTTTATGGCATGCCTTAGTGATAACTTGGTGTATTGAACAAGTAATCTGTAGCATAAATGAAATATCTAATATCTTTATTTTGTACATTTGTAAAAGCGTTTATGTTTGTGGTAAACTAAGGCAAACGACACTTATATGAGTTTCCTCCGAGAGACCACTATTTATATATCTGTAACAATAAATCTGACATCCTGACGAACATCCACCTTGTTCATTTCTTACCCCACATTTGGCATGTAAATGGAAAAGAAACCTTCACTGAGGTCATCCATTTGAAGACTGTTCATGGTGATTACGGGCATTTCTCTGTGGTACAAGTTTCTATCCTCAACGTCTTGTCCATGAGTGACCAGGGTGCTATTTCATAACTTTACAATTCAGGAATTCAGGATGTCAGCGCAAGAGCGAAGAACACCATAGTATTCACAAGGCAAACTTCAAGCAGGAAAACTCTCTCTCTCTCTCTCTCTCTCTCTCTCTCTCTCTCTCTCTCTCTCTCTCTCTCTCTCTCTCTCTCTATATATATATATATATATATATATATATATATATATATGTGTGTGTAATTTGGAGCCACTGACTAGATTTATTTGAAAACACCCCATCCATCCGTCTCTCCATCTAGCCATCCAGTCATCTCTCTCTCTCTCTCTCTCTCTCTCTCTCTCTCTCTCTCTCTCTCTCTCTCTCTCTCTCTCTCTCTCTCTCTCTCCATATTATTGATACTTTCGGTGTGCATCCTTACGTATACTTAGATTTACTCTCCTATATATAATTTTGGATACATTCCCCGTGATTTAATAGTTCTTAATAACAGTGGCCAAGTTATGTATTTACTTCCCTTGCGTTTCATAATTGTTGCTTCCATGTGGAAAAGATATATAAGAAACGTTTGAATGTGCAACAGGCTAACATATATTACTTTGTCATTCCCTACATTTTCTTAAAACGAGTGATCTCAGCTAACTTATGTTAGTTTATAAACTTTTATATTCTAGTTCATTTTGTGTCTTCAGGGTTTAGAATAATAAAGTGACTGATTGCAGTCTCCTTACCGTATTCATGTTTTCGTTTTTTTTGCATGGTGGATGTGCAACGTAAATTCAACTTTATTACTAAGGGCGTTTAGTGTTTGATATTTAATATCATATTTGTTCAAATTACTGCTAATGTTTGATATGATTTATTGTACTCTTCATAGCAAGGAGAAAATAAGATATCAATCAACCAGCGCCTCTCATAATCTTTTATTTGTCTCTTGATTCCCATAGTATTTCATATTTATTTATGTTTCTTGATTAACAGATTAGTTCATATTGATTTTTCCTTTGATTAACAGAGTACATCATATTTATTAATGTTTCTTGATTAACAGAGTACATCATATTGTTACGAGTCTAAGCTCTTACAATAAGTAGCAGAAAAGAGTGAAGACAACAAGCTTTGTAAAATTTAACAAATAATTTATTTCCCTAGAATACCTAGTGAAAAATGAGAAAAAATAACTTACGGTTTTACGAATCAAATACAAAAATAATCCAAGAATTAAAAATAGAAGTCCTAGTAATAAAAAGTCATGAATGAAATTGAGTTCGAATCCCGATGAAATGAAAAATGAAAGACGATGACGTCTGTTGTAACCTTCAAAGTGTAGATGTGTCAACAGTTTCTTGTTGAATCACAGAAAATTTTATTCCAGTTTTGAATTCCGTATGAATGTCAATAAATGTCTTCATCCAAGAATTTAGTAGGAGCACTTATGTATTTCCAGAGAAAATAATCACTTGAAATTCAATAAAATAAAATTTCAACTCAAACTGGTCAAAACATAACTTAACGTGTCAGTTGTTTGGAGCCCGACTGAAAACCCTCTATCAAAATCAACAGTTATAAGCTAATTAAGACGCAAAGCAGATTCTCGGATGAGGGTCAAAAGATCATTGTTCTGGAAAAAAATAGAAGTTTGTAACAATAGATATATGCCACCCGTGACCTTGATTCAACTTAACAATTCTTACTATGAGAAAGATAAAACAATAAAAAAGTTGTTTACCAAAACTGTCACTGACTCTGACACAAGGACAATAGATGCAATGTTTCTATTCTTAGTTGCTTATTTATGAAATAATAAAAATAATATCAGTCAGGTCAAACAGAACTGAACTCAATTTCTGGACAATGTCAAATCCAGTAAACAAAGTTATATTACAATAGTATGTAATGGAATAAAAATTTTTAAAACTGACAAACAAATAATTAAATTAAATATACATAACACTTCCCCTCATAAAAGAAAAAGAATGATTTATATAATAAAGCTTTCTTTGTACCATAGGTCGATTACATATGAGGTTTATAAAACAAAATAACATAAGAAGAAATCTTATGAACGATACAAAGTATATATGGAATAATATATTTATACACACGTGAAAGCGCATCTGCTATTAAATTGTATTTCGCTTGATGTGCATGATGTCAATATTATATTCGTGTAACAACAAACTCCACTTTAATAATGTATGATTTTTGTTTTTCGTCTTGCCGATGAAAGTAAGGGGGTTGTGATCACTAAACACAATAGTCGGAGAAGGAGCTGAACTAAAGTAAACTTCAAAATGTTGTAATGCCAGTCTCAAACCCACACATTCCTTCTCAATTGTTGAATAATTTCTTTGGTGCTTATTAAATGTCTTAGAAAAATTGCACACTGGATGATTAACACTATTTTTATCTTCTTGAATCAACACTGTTCCAACCCCAACATCACTTGCATCAACAGACAATTTAAATGTTTGGCTGAAATTTGGAGCTATAAGAACTGGTGCACCAATAAGTATGGCCTTTAACTTATCAAAAGCCTCCTGACATTTTTCAGACCAATGAAACTTAGTTTTCTTGCTCAATAAATTTGTCAGGGGTTCAGCAATTATGGAAAAATTGAAACAAAATTCCGATAGTATCCGGCCATACCTAAATATCGCATCAGTTGCTTTTTACTGATAGGCACAGGGAATTCAGAGATAGCCTTTTACCTTAGCATCTATAGGTTTAACTTGCCCATGTCCCACAATATGTCCTAGAAATGTTACACAAGCACGGCAGAACTCACTTTTGGATATTTTAATTGTCAAACTTGCATAAGTGAGTCTGTCAAAGAATTTCCGAATTGTTGCTAAATGTTCTTTCCAGGTGTCGTTGTCGATGATGACATCATCGATGTAAACATCACAATTATCTAGAACAGATGTAATCATGTTCATTAAAAGTTGAAAAGTACTTGGCGAACCTTTCACCCCAAACGGCATTACTTTATATTGATAAAGTCCATCTAGAGTCACCAATGCCGAAATTTCCTTTGCCCTTTCCGTCAGTGGAATTTGCCAAAATCCTTTCAAAAGGTTAAATTTGGTGACATACTTTGCATTTCCAATTTTATCAATGCAGTCATCGATTCTTGGTAATGGAAATGAATCTATTTTAGTCGCACTGTTTACTTTTCTATAATCCGTGCACATGCGGAAAGGTTTCTCTGGTTTCGGAACACGTATACATGGTGAACTCCAGTCAGTTTTACTAGGCTCTATGAAATCATTTTGCAGGAAGTACTGAATTTCGTTTTTCAAGCATTCCTATTTGAGAGGGTTCATCCGTATGACTGTTGTTTCACAGGGATGGAATTTACAATTTCAACGTCACGGTAAATTTTGTTTGTTATTGTAGGAACATCCGGATAAAAGTGCTCATATTCAAATAATAACTGTTTAAGTTCATTCGTTTCTTGTTGTTGTAAATGTGAACGTTTCTGGTCCAGATTATTCATTAATTTCTGAATTCCGAAGATTTGTCGCTCCAAAATGAATAGAGTCCGATTACATCCCTTCACTTAAATTCTCACTGAGTGGGACAGGTACAACTAAATAAATTGCATGATTAACTTGGCTATCTCTCTCAATATACGAGTACTCCTTTAATTTACTTACATCCCAGGAGTACCACTATTATAATTTAACTCATTCATTTTCTTCTTAACTTTGTAAGGGCCGTAATACCTAATCTGAAGTAAATTTTGAAGAATGACCAAGAGAGACAGAACTCTATCACCACACTCAAAAGTTCACTCCATTTAAGTTCTGTCAAACCATAATTTCACTTTTGACTTGAATTGATGGATGCCAAATTCAAGCATAACTTGCTGGAAAATTCCAGACATAAAATTTGACCCTTGATCCGATTCGACAGATTTGGGAAGGCCAAAGTGAATAAAAAAAAAAATTATCAAAGCTTTTCCTATTGTTTAAGTCTGAATATTACTCAAAGGAAGGGCCTCTGGGAATCTTGTTAACGTACACATTATGGTCAACAACTATTGATTACCTGACTTGGTCTTAGGTAAGGGACCGACATAATCAACTATTATTCTTCTACATGGTTCGTCAAATGCAGGAATAGGTAGCAGTTGAGTCTTAGGTATCTTCTGATTGGGGTTTTCTACCATTTGACAAGTATGAACAAATCTGCAGTTTTTACAAACATCACTTTCAATCTGTGGCCAATAGAAGTGATTCAGGATCTTGTGATATGTCTTATTAATCCCAAAATGACCAGCCAAAAGAGTTTCATGGGCCAAACTAAGAATTTCCTATCTGTACAATTTTGGAACTACAATTTGATAGTTTACTGACCACTCGTCACCAACAGGTACCCCGGGAGGTCTCCATTTTCTCATAAGAATCATATTTTTAATGAAATAACAAACATATACTTTTGTGGCTTCAGTTTTACTAATGGCCCTTTGAAACAAATAGGAGATCTCAGGATCTTTCTCCTGTTCGACAAGTGATTGTCTTTGTCACCCTGATTAGAATAAAGAGAATGAGTAGTTAAAAGACGATCAATACCTTTTGATTGATCCAAACAAGGAGTGAAAGTGACCTCATAAAAACCCTGACCAAACATGTGTCAGCTAAAGGAATACTTACCTGATCAACATCATTATCAAGATATTTCTTTGCCATAGCTCTAGTAACTGCACAAGCTGGGTATAAATCAGGGAATACATTTTCAATAGGATCAACTTTCTGATCTAAACAAGGCTTGCCAGTTACAACTAGATTAACCACAACCTTATCTCCAGCTAGATCATTGTCTAGTATTAGATGAATGCCCTCAACGGGTAAAGAAGATACTGTTCCGACTGTCACGGATCCTGAGACTAAGTCTGATGACAAATTTGCATAATGGAGAGGAACATTAACAAAGCCGCACTCTACTCCCTGAATAAGAACACTTTCATTAGAAGAAGACTTCTCAGGAAAAGGCAAAATAACTGATAATAAAAGATTCTGAGAAGTCCCTTAAAATATTAATAGGGATGGGATTGGCCGAATTACCCATGAGTGATATAGAACCGTTCGACATGAATGGTTCATATTTCTCCATAATAAAATCAGACTGGGTTTATTAGATCCAACGAATTTATTGCTTTCAATACACGACAGTGACCTTGACCTCTTAGAAATAAGAGCATTTGGAATATGCCTGTCTAGAGTCTGATGCTTTTTTTTTCAATTTGTAGCAATCAGAAATAACATGTCTTTTCTTCTTGCAGTAGGTACACGTAGGAAGAGATAAGGATTTCTAATTAATCTTATCAGAAACCTGATTTCTAAACGTTGTGCCAGATTGAAATTTAGAAGGGCTCGTATTAGGATGAAATATTTTTTACCAGATGACGGCTGAGTGGAAGACTTACTTATAAAAGAAACTTTATGAGGTAAGGAATACTTGTCAGCAGTACGAGCAACATTTTCCAAAGTTTCGACATTATTTGTATCAAGATAATATCAATGTCACTATGGACGCAATTCGTTCAAGTAATACATGTCTTAGATTATCGTAATCTTGATCAAGTTTTTTCGCTAAGAACCACCTATCAATAACTGCTCTTTTTCCCTTCCAAATTCGGCATGAGTTTGTCCAGCTTCTTTTTTATGGTTCCTGATTTTTTGCCGATAAGCCTCGGGGAATAACTCATAATCCTTTAAGATACATTCTTTATCCAGATCATAGTCAGCACTTTGCTGTACTGATATGGAAGCATAGATGTCTCGGGCGTTGCCGAAAAGTGCACTCTGTGATAATAGAGTCCATTGCTCCCTTGGCCATTTCGAATATTCAGGAATATTTTCAAACTGAGGAATAAATTTGTCTACTCTTTTTCTGATAGGCGGTACTAAACTAATATTCTGAGCAACATCAAAAATTGAATTTGTGTGTAAAGTGGGGATGTGCTTTTCACTTGCTACCTCTATTCTCTAAATCTAAATTGAAAATCTCTATCTTCGTTTCTGTTTTGCATTTGCTTTGCATCTGTCTCTCTCTCTCCTCTTTTTCCAATTGCAACTACATTTGTTTCTCTTCCTTCTGTAACTGCATTTGTTTCCCTTACTCTCCTCTTTCTCCAATAGCATTTTCCTCTCTCTTTCCTCCTTATCTAATTGCATGTGCTTCTCCTTTTTCTCCAGTTGCATTCTCCTCTCTCTTTCCTCTTTATTTAATTGCAATTGCATTTGTTTTTCCTCTTTATATTTCTGAAGTTACAGCATTCTTAACTCTAATTCCATCTTGTATTTTAATTTTAATTCGTTTACTTTTATGTTAGAGTCTGATACAGACTTACTAATCAAAACCAAAGCACTTTTATCCAAAGCATTCTTTTCCACCAAATATTGGACCAAAATATATTTTATTTCTTGCTTCGTTAAAGAAGCTTTTGTCTGAGAAGGATGATATTTTCTAGCAAGCTGAAGCAATTCATCTTTTTTTTTCAAGGAATCTAACTGTTCCTGGGTAGGATTTGAAATAAAGATCTCCACTTTGGATGACATTGTAAAAAAGCTTGTTGATTTCGCTAAACATTTCTAAAATGTGAAATAATACTTAGAATTTTAAAAGTTCCGATACTAGGGGAATTTAAATTTCAGAAACAATGTTTTCTGAAATATTTTAGCACAATTCGTATCCTGGATGTGCCCTCAATTTTCTTTTACGAATCTATCCTCTTAAAATAACTTGTTGTTGTTGTTGTAGGGTTTAACGCCATTTTTCAGCACAAGATAGGCTATACATGGCGGCCAGTATAATTGGTGGTGGAAGAACCCTGGAAAACCCCGGGAAGAACCACCGACCCACGAGAAGCTACTGGCAGGCTTTCTCACGTACCCACGTTAGCCGAGCATGAGACTCGAACTCACGCAGACAGAGGTGAGATGGCAGTGATCCGTAACAGTGAGCGCTTTAGACCACTCGGCCACTTGGGGTCCCTCTTAAAAGAAGTAAAAGAAAAGAGCGAACACAGCAAACTTCGTAAAATTTAACAACTAATTTATTTCCCTAGAATACAAAGTGAAAATGAGAAAAAAGAACTTACGGTATTGCGAATTAATTTAAAAAATAACCCAAGAATTAAAGACACAAGTCCTAGTAATAAAAAGACCTGAAAAAAACTAAGTTCAAGTCCCTAAGAGATCCAAAATCGAAGGCGATGATGTGTTTGTTACGGTCTGCGTCAACAGTCTCTTGTTCAATCACAGAAATATTATTCCAGGTTTGAATTCGGTATAAATTGCAGTGAATGTCTTTATCCAAGAATTTTATCAGAGCACTTTTGTATTTCCAGAGAAAATAATCATAACAGACTCGTAACAGAATATTGGGTGCTCGTCCTTGGGATACGAATTTTAGCTAAAATATTTCAGAAAACGTTGTTTTTGAAGTTTAAATTCCCCTAGTTTCTGAATTTTTTAAATCCCAAGCATTATTTTTTCATTTTAGAAATCCTTGGTGAAATGAACAGGCTTTTAACAATATCATCAAAGGTAGAGAATTTTTAATATTTTACCCAGGAGTGGTTGGAAATTTTGAAAATGATAGTACAGCTAAAAAAGTTGGAATTAGAGATAAGACAGCTTCAGTTTCAGATATAAATGATACAAATGGAAAGAGAGTGGGAAGTAAGACAAATGCAAATGCAAATGCAAAGAGAAAGTTAAGAAAAGGAATTTCAGATTAGGTTAAGAGAATTAGAGCTGGCAAAAGCAAACACTTTCCTACTTTTGATGTTCTAAGAAATATGAAGTTAGGTCCCCTTTCTCTGGAAGAAGAAGTAGATCAGTATTTTGTTCATTTTGAGAAAATTGCTGAAATTCTGAGGTGGCCACGAGAGTACTGGACTCTATTATTACAACGTGTACTTACTGGTAAAGCTCGTGATATTTACATTTCACTGTCACCACAGCAGAGTGCTGCTTATGATCTGGTTAAGGACTATATCTTGAAAGGTTATGAGTTAGTCCCTGAGGTTTATTGACAATGTTTTAGGAATTCTAGAAAATCAAATGACCAGACCTATGTCGAATTTGCATGGGAAAAGCGCGACAATTTGATAGGTGGTGCTCTTGTAAAAAAGTTAATAAAGATTACGAAAATCTCAGACAACTCGTATTACCTGAAGAGTTCAAAAATTGCATCCATAGTGACATTAAGACTGATCTTGATGAGCATAAAGTCGAAACCTTGGAAAATGCTGCTGATGATTTAGCCTGAAACTGCTAATGAGCAGATTGTTTGAACGTCGAAGGTTATAATTTGTTTGTTCGGACACGAGGGAGGGAGGAATTCAGTGATATAGTCTGGAGTTTGGCTCCTTTTAATGATGTTGAGTTTTAGCAAGTTTTGTCTTTTTCTTCTACACTGTGGACTTTGTCACATAATTTCAAAATAGAGAGATTGCCTACTGGTATATGTTTGAAGCCCTGTAACTAATCCTGAGGTCCCGAGCTGTAGTTTTCCAGTTATTCTGAATCGACCAACGAGATCCATCCCAGAATACACTGGCATGTTCCAAGATAGGCCTGATATAAGTTATATACAGTTATGATAAAAATTTGATTAGCTTAGTTTGCATTTTAGTTTTCGTAGATCAGCTAGTGAAGATAATGCTGTTTTTAAAATAGCATCAATGTGACAAATCCATTGGGTATTTGATGAAAGTAATAATCCTAGATGGCGATGAGAATCCACATATTTAAGTACGGTATTATGATAAACAGGTTCGGGATTATTTGTTACGCTTTTGTTCGAGAATAAACAAAACCCTTGTTTCCTGGATTAAACTTTTAAAGCCTTTTCATGAACCAGTTGTGCAGTTTTATTAAATCCTTATTCATGACAAGCTCTATTTCAGCACAATAAGGAAATAAATAATGCAGAGATAAGTCATCTGCAAAAAGACGAGTGAGAGAACTCATACCATCGGCAATATCGTTTACATATATTAAAACAAGTGACCCAAGCACGGATCCTTGTGGTACACCAGCATTTATATTCATTTCCGTGAATAAGTATCGTTCAAAACCACCGTTTGTTTTATATTACTTAAATAACTTTCAAACCATTTTATCAAATTACTTGCAGCACTGTATTCATTCAGTTTAATTAATAAGCCTCTGTGCCAGACCCGATTGAAAGCTTTCGATAGATCACAAAATGCAATACTAGAATTTTGATATTGTTCTAATTAAAATGTAAATACTAAGACGCGCTTCAATAAGTTGAAAAACGCTGGGGAGCCCAAGAAGGAATCTTGATAGATACTTATAAAAAAGACTGGTTGTATGAAAACAATTATATTCTTGTCTATAATTGACAGTTTTGTGCGGATAACCTTTTGTGTGTGTGTGTGTGTGTGTGATTTGGACTTTTAACGTAGCTTTAACAATTTTTCAGTCATATCGCTACGATGTCTATAGTGTGTCAGTTTATAGTGATGTCTAGCACTGGGGCATCATCCCGCAGACATATAGCATAATGTCCCACCCAGTCACATTATACTAAAACCAGGCATTCCAGTCCTAACACTAACCTCTTAATGCTGAGCGCCTAGAGAGGAAGCTGTTAGTATCATTTTTATAAGTCTTTGGTTTGACTCGGCCGGGGTTCGAAACGTGACCTCCCGCATCCGAAGAACCTTTTGAGGAACGGGAAGAATGTGCGTAGTTTTCCATTTTAGGATCCAAATGTTTCTACTGCGATTCTGTAATATTTCCTTTAAATTAAACAAAAAGCAGTGTCAGGTATATTTAATTTGTATTGTGAGTTGACTTTGTCCATGATCACATATCACGTATATTTAATTTGTGTTGTGTAATTGACCTTTGTCCATAAATGATGGTAGAAGTTTGGGCTACAGGCCTAATGTCATGTAGGCTAACTATGTTTACTAGGTTTAAATTCTAGATAAAGCTTTGATTCTGACCTAATAGTTTATAGAAACAAAATTTTGTCTACAGTTTGATGGAAATTGTCATTAAAATGTCTTTCATCCTGGTTCTCAAATTATGTGTTAGTTTTTTTATATTAAGATTGATTATATTAGAATTATTTTGACAGGATTTATTTATTTTAACTATTCAATGACATTACAAAGTGTACAATAATACTTTAGGACTAAACCACAATTTTGGGATTATTGTGAATTCATTCAAGAACAATTTTGATGATATCATTGTGATACATTATGACTGTTAGCACAACAACACTATTCCAGGCTATTTTTACATCAGCACATTCAAAATTGGAATTCTTTTGGAACACCACTGGAACTCATTCGGAATAGTCTATACTTTTGTACATGTGATAAAACTTTCAGGACTACTTGGGATTTAATTCACAATATTGTATATTCTTTTTAAATTTTCACTTTTTAAATAGGAAAATACATTATTTCCCGAATTTTACAAAACTTGCTGGTCTTCGGTCTTTCCTGTTACTTAGCTTAAGACCATGAAGTCATAACAACTGACGTACCTTAACACGTATCTACATATATCTCATTACAATTTTGTCAAAATACAAATTTTGACAGGCACATTAAATCCATTCCACTCTCAAAAGTTCAATTAAAGGCAGAGATATGAATGAAATCGCATATTTTGCAAACTAAGATTGAATTTTGATCCAAAATACAATTTATGTTTGATTTGTACTGTAGCTTGTACGATATGTTTGATTATACAGTAGCTTGTATTAATGTTTGATTATATAGTGGCGTCTATGTATGTCTAAAAACCTTCATCATTTGTTTCACTGTCTGCAAGTTATTGGTTTGGAAAACATAGAAAGTCGTTTTTTTTTTTATTAAGATCTTTCTTTCCTTCTTTCAGCAAAAAAGTAAATTTCATCAGCTCAGCGGATAATGGATTCTACAAGAGAACAATTTTGGCCGAATGGTAAGTCTCACTCGCTCCCCCGCTACATAATCCCCAAAAGTATAATTGTCTAGAGGCCATATTGTACAATGCAGACATAAGTAGTACTAAACATATTTCATAATTTCATTTGAGGGGGGTGGGATGTGTGTACAAAATGACCGGAGATTTTCCTATTTTAGACCAGAAGTAAAATTTTCTTGGTTCGGATTGCACTATATACCTCTAATTTTCTTCTTATATTGAAATTTTACATGACACTGCTTATGATAATTTTGATAATATCTCCACCTCTTGGGTTTTCAAGAGGTGGAGACATTAGGAAAGGTCCTAAAGTTATTTTATCATTGTACAACTAAACATTTAAAGACGAAATGAAGACTGTATCTTGAATTTGTGGAAATCACTTAATTATCCTCAGACTAAAATTAGATTATTGCCAAGAATATACGTGTGTGTGTGTGTGTGTGTGTGTGTGTGTGTGTGATTTGGAATTTTAACGAAGCTTTAATTTTTTTTGAATCATATCACTTCGATGTCTGTAGTGTGGCAGAGTATAGTGATATCTAGTACGAGCATCATGTCACAGACATGTAGAATGATGTCTCACCCGGTTACATTATCCTGACACCAACCCGACCAGTCCTAACACTAACTTCTTAATGCTGAGCGCCTAGCGAGGCAGCTGTTAGTACAATTTTTATGTCTTTGGTATGACTCGGTCGGGGTTCGAACCCACGACCTCGTGCATCCAAGGCGGACTCTCTAACCACTTGGCCACCGGAGCGGTCGTCAAGAATATACGCGATCTTATGACGCGCTGTAATCTAAGCCATACAAATCGATAATCAAAACTTCTTTCTTTGGCAGAACAGTTTTGATGCTAAAGCAATGTGATTGCATTAGATTGAAGCAATTTAGCTACGAAGCTCATACGCTACCAAAAATGGTAGGGGGAACTGTTCCATTAATGACAATTTCAATAAGACAAATAAACCGTTAACATGGCACCATTCAAATGTGGATAGGAAGCTGAAAAAATTAAAAATTATATTTATTTCTAATTTGCACAAGAATCACCACGAAGCACGAAACACAACCAGGTGTTTTCCATCATGTACGCCCCGCTGCCGTTTAATTTAGTCTAAAATGAGAAAGAAAAGATTTAGTCTTGTACGATTCTTTCTATAATGTTCCTAGTCCATTTGTAGACCTCAAGTTGTCAACATATAAAAATGTCTAGACTTTTAACATGCGAAAAGAAAACCAAGCAAAGACAAACTGCCATACATTTTGAAGTGAAATTTGTTTAAATCATTGTTACATCAACAAGGAAAGTCGTTTATTTATAGTGCAATGCATACAAGAGTCGAAGGTAGATAATGAATAATGGAAAGCACATACGTATACAAAATATATGCCTACATAACTAACTACTCACCTGCCTGCCTGACTACCTGCCTGTCTACATACTCACCCACCTACATGCATACATGCACACACTCTCCCTCACACACACACACACACACACACACACACACACACACACACACACACACACACGGGGGCCCCGAGTGACCGAGTGGTCTAAAGCGCTCACCGTTACGGATCACTGCCGTCTTACCTCTGTCTGCGTGGGTTCGTGTCTCGGGCTCGGTCAATTTGGGTACGTGAGAAAGCTTGCCAGTAGCTTCTCCTGGGTAGGCGGTTCTTTTTCTGGGGTTTCCCGGGTTCTTCCTCCACCATTCATACTAACCGCCATGTATAGCCTATCTTGTGCTGAAAATGGCGTTAAACCCTCCTACAACAACATACATACATACATACATACATACATACATACTCTTTGTCATCAATAAAAATTCATAAAACATTTTCTTTAAAGTTTGAGAAAGACTATTTATAAAGTACTTCAGTTTTCTAAATTACTGATTTAAAGAACGATAATAATCATTAATGAAAAAGTAAAGTAATTACCAATTTCGTATCTCTTCAGCTATGATTTTACTTTCCGCCCCCGGTAAAATGGGCGTTTCCGTGGTGTGCGCAGTGACATGTATTGTCCACACAATGTACCTGGTGATCATTACATCGCAATGGTTCTGGATTGTTTGCACCTGTACAGTCAGTTTTTGACGTGCACGCTGTTCGAGAAAAATATACACATTTTTTTCAAATTAAAAAGAAAATATAATGTTAATCTTGTACCAACAATGATCTCTCTCTCTCTCTCTCTCTCTCTCTCTCTCTCTCTCTCTCTCTCTCTCTCTCTCTCTCTCACACACACACACACACACACACACACACACATACAGCACGTCTCGTTTCAGGACGCAGATTGTCCAAATTATACACTTGTGCACACAATTTACCATGTTTCCTTAATTATTTTATTCATTTCAAGGGACCTGTAAATGAAACCAACTTGTCGATCAGAACGCCAACATAGAATACAGTAACTAAAATAAGAAACAAACATACCCATCACAAATTATCACAATGGCATTATGATTAACTGAATTAACTTATCAAAGTTCAACTAACTATTTACTCGAGATGGAGGGACAAAGAAAGAACCTAGGCCTAGTGTGTAAGGCTGTGATCATAAGTAAATTGCCATACACAAATTCGAGGTTACGCAAGCTTAATTACCAATCATATCAATGGGATTCACCAGTCGATGCTTATTTCATTAATAGATGATCAGAGGGGCTTTACAAGTTAGTCACCTGTGTGGATATAACCTTTCTCAGCCGACTTTATCTTTATCAAATATGTGTGTGATTTAGATTTTTAACGTAACTTTAACAATTTTTCAGTCATATCGCAACGATGTCTGCAATGTGACAGTTTATAGTGATTTCTAGCACTGGGGCATCATGCCGCAGACACCCATCCACATTATCCTGACACCAGGCCGACCAGTCCTAACACTAACCTCTTAATGCTGAGCGCGAAGCGAGGCAGCTGTTAGTACCATTTTCCAAAGTCTTTGGTATGACTCGGCCGGGGTTCGAACCCGCGACCTCCCGCATCCGAGGCAGACGCACTAACCACTAGGCCACTGGAGCGGTCTTTATTA
>JAECUM010069536.1:0-11864 GCA_016617855.1 Megalonaias nervosa
TATATATATATATATATATAATGATAGATAAGTATAAGGTGATGGAACATCGTTAAATCCATGCGTTTTACTCAATTTTAAGGTGTGCTTTTGCACGTGAAAAGTTCCAGAAACATGTTTATTTTTTGGCATTGATAATGAGTTTTAAGACAAATTCGATACCATTACTTATATGTAAAGACATTTTATCTCCACCATTTATTGTAATGCATCCAGATTCTCCTGACCCTGTTCGAAACTCGTATATCAGTATGCATGAAAGAACTAGCTGGGGTTTTTCATGAAACATCTTTTCTTTTTAATTCATCCGTTCTAACACCGAATGTAATACCCTCCATGCTTATCCTTCTTGGTTTAATTCCATTTGGAATGTCTGTATGTTTTCCCTTCGTTTGGTTAACACTTGTTTCGATTAGAACAATATTATTTCTAAGTCTTAATGCGAGAGAATTTTATCAAATTAATTTTGATCTTCAGTGCAATTGTATAGGCTGTAAACATTTGTTCCAAGTCAATTAAATAAGCTAAAGCCTTTCTCGTTCGTTTCATCCTTTTATCCATTTTTTAATGCTACCTGGCACAAAACCAATATTTTAATCGAGTCAACCATTCATTTTGTATCTGTTTTGATTCTTCAGCCTCAAAGTGTAATTCATTGTAAAACGAAGTGTATACGGCATCTTCATTTCTATCCCTTTTCTTTAATTTTTTTTATTTTTTTTTTTTTATTTTCCTGCAACTCTAATATGGTTGATGCGTTAGATCTTTTTGCTCAGGTCAATAATATTGGATTTAAAATCATTTATTACCGTTTCAACATCTTGATGGCTCTGTTGGATTTCACTCTCCAGTTCTATGAGTAACTGTTCACGTTGAGATTTGTAAATGCCATAGTTTACCAGAGATGTTTTAGTTCTCCATGACACTCTGTAAAGTATGTGTCTTGTTATTTAGCCTATACTTGATAGGCTTTACAGCGTACTGTACATCGTCTGCTCTTTCGTTTTTGCTGCTTGCAAGGCTTGCATGATAGTCGATGAAGTATTAAATACATATCTAAATAATTACTGTAAATTCAAAAATCATTTTTCTGTTTTCATCTATCTGTTGTTTGTTTTTGAACCATGAGATGTTGATAGCTCTCTCATTATCTCTCCGTTCAGGATCTTTTAGTTTCTTATCAAACTCTATTCTCTGGGTCGTTGTATTTTACAAAATGTTCAGCTCCAGTGTCTTACTTATTGACGTATCCTCTAGGTTTTCTACAAAGTGTTATCAACTGCATCAAATGTGTTTACTTAATCCGTTAAATTGGTAATGCGCTTACCGTTGAGATCGTCATTTAGCCGGATGCATAGGCGCATAAAAACGTTGTTTTCCGTTGGATATACCTCGCGCACATCTGCAGACGGGTGAGAATTGGACTTCTTTTATTTATTATTTCAGCATTGGACCCACTAGTCTCGTTTTCTGGACCTTTGTACTCCTAATCTCAAATTTATCCTACGTTTACAAAGGTTCATCTGTTGTTGTCAGTTATGATCGGTGTTTAGAATTGAAGTAAAAGTGTCTAAACTCCGGACAAAATTCCGGTTCCGAAATCTGTAAATAATAGCAATTAGAGTAATATTTGGTATTTTTCAAAGTCTGATGAAATCTTTCTTAAGCCCCTTGTCTTTTAGGGTGATAGGCAGAAGACCTGAATTACATTACGCATGATCTGCTGTAAAATTACAGACATAAAATTTGACCATTGATTGATTGGACAGATTTAGGAAGGCCAAATTGTGTGAAAAAAAGACTTTATCAAAACTTTTAGAATTGTTTTAATTTTAATATTCCTCAATGGAACTGCCTCTGGGAATATTGTAGACGCACACATTATGGTCAACAAGTATTGGTTGCCTGCTTTGGTCTTAGATAAGGGACTGACACAGTCTACCATTATTCTGCCAAATGGTTCGTCAAATGCAGGAATAGGCTGCAGATAAACCTTAGGTATCTTGTGCCTGAGTTTTCCTATTTGACTAGAGTGACAAGATCTACCGTATTTCCACGCATTACTTTTAATTTTTGGTCAATACAAGTAATCCAAGATTTTGTGAGAAGTCGTATTAATCAATAAATAACCAGCCAAAGGAGTTCATGGGCTAGACCAAGAATTTCTTGTCTATAAAACCTTGGAACTACAATTTAATAGTTAATCCACCGCTCCTTACAAGCAGGTACCTCAGGTTGTCTCCATTTACTCATAAGGACCCCATTTTTAACAAAAATAAAAACAGGTACCTCTGTGGTTTAAGTTTCGCTAATAGCCCTCTGAAACAAACAGGAGATCTCAGGATCTTTTTCCTGCTCAACAATAAGTGATTGTCGTTTGTCACCCTGATCAGAATAAAGAAAATGAGTAGCAAAAAGAGGATCACTGTAATGAATACCTTTTGATTGATCCGAACGACGTGCAAATGTGACCTCATCAAAAGCTTGGTGAATGATATGTCAGCTAAATGAATACCTTCCAGAGCAACATCATTCTCAAGAGCTTTCTTTGCCATAGCTCTAGTAACTGCACAAGCTGGGCATAAATCAGGGATTTCCTTTTTAATAGGATAGACTTTCCGAGCCAAACAAGGCTTGTGGATTAATGTTATGTATATTTAATTTGCATTGTTTCTTTGTTAATTGTTTTCATTTTATTTATTTCATTATATGCTATTGTAATATAACATTGTAAGTTGGACTTAATCCCAAATCAAGTTCATTTTCTACATGACCTGAATTATTGATTTTTTTAATTCTGTAAAGCATTAATACACAGCTGAAATATTTTCTACGTGTATGGATTTAATATTAGGATCATAATTATTAGAAGTAAACATATTTATTTGGGTCTGGGTCTAGCATATTAGAATTCCCAAATAAATATGCCTGTCCTACCGGACATATTCCATATTCCATATTATAATTTTAGTAATAGGGAACTTCTAAATATAACTACGATTTTATCTTGCAAACATTAGGTAATATTATTTTATTAGAAGTTACTAATTTTTACCTGAGGTCAAGCAGAGGCCTTGTCACTGGAAAAAAATTATTTAGTGCTTTAAGTTCTTAGCAGAATCAAGTGTATTAGTGTTCTGTCCAGAAATTAATTTGACCTGGAATTTTATGTATTGAAATTATCGAATTCAAGTGATTCTTCTCTACAAATACAAAGTTGTCTTTAAAAATAACATTCTTGGAAAAAGAGACTTGAATTTATACTGAAATTTCAAAAAAGAATTAAATTCTCGGATTGTATTATTGTGATCCAACAAAGACTGATGGCACATCAGCATTATACATGAACACCTTCAGCATTAGATTTAATTTGGAGATCCACTAAAGTTGATGAAGAACTTTAATCATTTGGACTTGCGTCTGTAATTCTCGAGTTATTTGGGATTTAATTCGCAATACCGTAAGATTCTTTATTTTATATTTTCACTGTGTATTCTAGGTTGTATTTTACAAAGGTTGTTGCTCCTCAGTCTTTTCTGTTACTTATTTGAAGGCCATATTGTCGTGAACGGAAATTGGTGGATGGTCCTTGGGATAAAAATTTCTCTAAAATATTTCAGAAAACTTTGTTTTGAAATTTAAATCCACACTGTTTTGGAACTTTCTATGCCCCAGTTATTATTTCACATTTTACAAATCTATTGTGAAACCTAGGAAGGCTAACCATTGGGTTCATATTGGATAAGCCGCGGGTTGAATGAACGGTATATACCAATACAAGTATGAATGGTTGGAGTACCGTCAGCTGCATGTAGGAGCCGCGGTAGCAACTTCTACACATCAACCTTTGAGGAATGAAGGCTCTTATCAATGCCGTTCACTCCTGGAAGGATCAAATCTCATGTAAAGTAGTCCTTAAAAGGATGATAAGAATCTTGAACGAAACGAAGCTATCTAAACACTTTCTTCAATATTAATATATTTTTATTTATTTCGTTAAAGAAGCATGCTTGAATTTAACCCAATTTCGGCATTCCCGGCTTCCATATCTTTCCAGCAAACCGAAGTGTAGGCCAACGACATTAAAATGACATTAAACCCACATCAACTACAACAAGAACCCATTTGGAACCAGAGAGTGTTATTTTCCATGGGTCAAATGACTTGAGATGATTTATCCCCCTACATCAACAATATAGAACTTAAAGCTGTATTTAGCTTGCAATGGTACATTGACAAACTAAGGGACCAATGTGACATGGTATCCACTGACAACACATTGTAGCATATTTACAACATCAAGGAAGCCCACATGTTCCTTTTCTTTGTGTGGAGGTTTGGAACATTTTGTTGCTGTGTGCCTCATGGGAGTAACACAAAAATCTAGCTATATTCTTGTAAAAAAAATATTTTTGAGGAAGCAGAACATATTAGTGGACAGTCAGTCCAGAAACAGAGTTCATGTTTTCACTATGAGGAAAGCCTCTGGTGGATTTGTTTGCAACATGGCTCAACAGTAGATTTTATTATTGTGTCTCTTCAATACCGGATGCAGCGGGTGCATTCAGCTTCCAGTGGGATTGTCTGTTCACATACACCTTCCCACTGTTTCAACTGCTACTTCAAATTCTACAAAGAGCTTGAACTTCCGCTGCTCATGTCATTCTCATGTAGCTCCAACGATCATGTTTCAAGGATCTTCTAGACCTCTTGGTAGATCAAGGTCTCTACCTGGTAGGAGGGATCTTCTGTCACAACACAATGGTCCCATCCTATACATCAACCAACACATTCTCCACCTACATACTAGGCTCATCTCGGGTAATCTATCTGCCAGAACAACCTTTCCGGCCAAATTACCAGTTGCATCATTGAGGCCAGAAAAGCTTCGACATCAAAGGTCTATGATGTGTGGCTGAGAACCTAATGTGACTGGTGCAGTAGGAAAGATGTTAATTCTTGCTGTCCCTCTGTAACTTTCTTTGCTGATTTCCTTTTGTTCCTTTTTGAAAGACATTCAGTATCAACTATCAGAGGTTATAGAGTTGCAATTTCAAGCACACTTATATAGGCTCTCAGGGTTCAGCAATCGTTTGGACTTGCACCTTGCTAAGCTTGTTAAGTATTTTGAGCTGAAGAGACATGTCTCCTGTTCTCTTATGCTCAAATGAAATCTATCTTCTATTTTATGGTACTTAACCAAACTTATTATGTTTCAGGACCTCACACTCAAGATTGTGTTCTTACTAGCTATGGTGTCGGCAAGAAGATGCAGCGAGATTCATGCATTCGCTGTTGACACCGTCTCCAGCATAATGGAAATTACATTTTCATTCTCTCCCTTTTCAGCCAGGATTTTTAGCCAAAAATAGTCAGTTATCTTCATTAGCTCCATCACCTACAAAGGAGATTCCTAGTTGGAGTCTAATCTGTGCTGAAGATGATCAAGAAAGGCTTTTATGCCCAGTTAGGGCACTTCATTTCTATCTAAATGCCGCTGAAGGGAAAAAAGAATGGTAGAAAATGGTTTTCTCATCTCTTAAGGGCACCATCGATATTTTGACCTCCATTCATAATGGATTGTCATCACAATCAAACGAGCTGATCAGTCCCTTACTGTCAGAGACCTCTCTTGCATGAAACTAAACGAGCATGATGTTCGAGTCATTGCTGCCTTATTGGCCTATCTAAATCATTCTAAACATCATGAAGGCAGCATTTCGGCTAGGTAATATTAGCTTCTTCCTCCGCTCATAAACAAAACAAAGTTCAAGTATATTTTCACTGGGACCTATAGTTATAACACTTGTCTAGAGGGACACTATAACAATGTTTAATGTGGACCTCTCCCTCAAAAGGTGAGTACACTTCATTTTTCTTTGTTTTGATCAGTTTAACACTTGAGCCTACCCACCTAACTGACAAATTCAGCAGCATAATAGCAATTAGTAAGTCACTGATGCTATTGAAATGTAATGGGTGGGGGAAACAAGCTAATTTTAATTATGCAATACTTATTATCGCTATTCCGGAATGCCCTCTTTCCTGTCATAATGTCTTCTATCAAAAAAGATGAATGTTCTCCATGTGGTCGTGTGTATGCGTGAATTAGATTTTTAACGTAGCTTTAAAAAAATTTCAGTCATCACTACAATATCTGCAGTATGTCAGTTTATAGTGATGTCTAGCACTGGGGCTTCATGCCGAAGACATGTGGCACTATGTCCCACCCATTCACATTATCCTGACACCAGGCCGGCCAGTTCTAACACCACCCTCTTAATGCTGAGCGCCAAGATAGGCAGCATCTAGTGCCATTTTTTATAAGTCTTTGGTATGACTCATCCGGGGTTAGAACCTGCATCCGAGGTAGATGCTGTAACTACTTAGGCCACAGGGTTGGTTCATGGTCATGTGAGCTACAAAAGTGGACTATGTCTTGTCGATAGTTCTCCACTCTTGGGGAGGATTTATTCACATTGAACAGATGATGTTTTTTAGCATGAAAATGTTAAAGCTGCACAATAGCAATGGGTGAGTATTGCATAATTAAAAATAGTACTACACCCCCAACCCGAGAAAATCATATTTTAATTTAACTTACCATATATTCCCTAATTAAACCCCCTGGGGTGCGTTACATTTTCCAGATGGAGGTGCGTTTATAAGAGCACAATAATGAAAGCTAAATTTGTTCTTTTGATGTACTCTTATAATGACCACATGTAAATCTGGGAGTCTTTCTGCCACTAAATTCGTTCATTGTAATTATCAGCACAGTTAAAATGATCATTTGATCAGCACATTTTCCCACTTGGCAGCTAGTTAAGTAGGACTGATAAGTCTTTGAACTTCCTTCCCAGCTGTTGCTTCATGTTTAACACTACATAAGTGCCTGTGACTTTAGTAATTTATAGATAAATATATACATTGTAACAGTGTGATCAAATGAGACTGCTACAGCATTACATTGCGAGAATGGATGTGAAGCAGAAGGGTATTGAAAAGCACAGGTCTTACACTGCACCAATTAAATTAAAAGTCATTAAGTTAGCAGAAGCAAAGGACAAACACCTGCCAGCAAGATATATAATGTACATAGAAAATGTGAAAATGGGATTTAGTTAAAATTGTTGTTGTGGACTAATTAATTCTTGTGTGTTGCACTTATGGATTACAGAATGATGATTATTCTTGATAAGTTTTAAATTTTCTGTTCTTTAAAAGGAGAATGTGGCATTAATTAAGGAATATACGGTAATTGAACTGTATGATTCACATTATGAGTTTGAAATAATCACTTTTGAGCAACCACTGCTCAAGCAAAGTAATGTTATGTCCAGTTACAGTTAGGTCTCTATAGGTGGGAACAAGGTGAACATTACCTGCAAACATTTTTCCTTCATATCTCTGGGTTCTATTTACACAAGCCAATAGTCAAATAAAAGGAATAAGGGTACGTGTATGTATAACAGTGTAATTCAAGATTTTATTATTAGCTCATCTGGCTGTAAGGTCAGTATTATTACCTCATCTATTCATAAGGCCAAGTAAGCTTGCAGTATGGCTAACAGTCTTGTGTGCATGCATCATCCATTAGTTCATCTCTGTCAACATTGCTATTTTAAATATTTAAATATTACTGGTCCAGTTTCAGTCAAATCTGGTAGGAATATGTCTAAAGACATACTCTACTAAAATTGTGCTTTGTATAGCTTCTGTAGCAACTATATGGAAAACCCATATTCAACTTCTTGTCAGGAATGGCTCGACCAGTTTTTATCAAACTTCTTAGAACTGAATTTTATGAACATTCTTTGTCCAAATGTTGTCTTGGGTGGCTCCACTAGAAGTGCTGTAGCTTTCTTAGCATCCAGCTGGAGTTCATGGTATGGTCCTTCATCCATTGTGTTCCACTGAGCATAGCATCATGTGTAATGTATCGTCCATTCTCAGCTGCTATTTCACCACAAACATTGCTCATCAGACTATGGCCAATTTTGTGGAAATGATACAAATTCATCATATATGGCTGTCGCTACTAAAAATAAAACCTTGTAACAAGATGTACTAAAGTCTGCTTAACAGAATTTGACCAAATTTTGCAGAAATCATCATAGCTTGAAAACCGTTCCCATTTATAGAAATTATTCCAGTCCACCCTCAAACTGATGTCTCTTACTAAAAATAGAAAAACATTTACACAACTTTATCTACAAAAAACAAACATCAAACGGGCTCTAGGTATCCAATCCGAGTGGTCTAAAGCACTTGCCATTACCACTCACTGCCCACCTCTGTTCGCGTGGATCTCATTCATGTGTTCGGATAAAGTGAATATCTGAGAAAGCTACCAGTAGCTTCCAGTGGTTCAGTGGGGGTTTTTCCAAGTTCTTCCTCCACTACTTATACTGGCTGCCATATATAGACGATCTTGCATTGAGTAATGGCATTAAACCTCCAAATATTACAATAAGAAACACTAAGTAGAATTATACACTGGCATAGAGACATTTCAATATTTGACAAATGATGGTGTAAAAACTGGAGAAAGTTTGAAACTATTGTTTTCGTAACATATGCTATGAATAGTGCTGTAAGAAATCTCTAAAAAAAAAAAAAAGCATTCTGCTGATACAAATTTGTTTGCTAAATGCTTACATTTGTCTTTTAGGCAGATGGCAACCAGGTGATCAATCTTTGACTTACTTTGGCCTCTTGTTTCATTCATCAAATAGGTATTGTCATGAAAATGTTGATTGCTTTTTAAAATTTTGATAGAAATATTTTGGACAATTATTCTCTAGTTGTTAAATATAAAGGTAACTAGTACTGACTTGTTATCTGTCAGATGACCATACTCCAAAAAGGCAAAGCATATGTCTATTGAAGAAGTGTAGTTTGATTAAAACGAACTTAACTGGCGAGACATAGTTTCAACAGCACATAATCTCCATGCTGATGGATACATCAAACAACACGAAATGAGGCAGATAAAAGATGGATCACAATCTTGGAGAAAAGCTATAGACACACTTCTCAAGATAGTCCTTAGGAACCTATCAAATGTGTCAACATTCATTATGATTCTGGAATGGTGGAAGGTAGGGATGTGGGCAGTGTTTTGGCAAATAATGTTAAATACAACATCCACATCGACAAAATATATATGTACCTTCATACCAGTTGTTGTATGAATGTAAACACTGCTGATAGTGTTGGATCACATGCGAATACACAGTCATTTGATTGGCTGTACATGAAACCATCTCTAAATTTAGTTATTAGCTCAGGGGTCGGCAACCTATTTTACATAGCATGCCACATTTTTCCATATTAATTACAAATTGAACAAGCGCGTGCCACCAGTAAGAGAGTAACACTACTGAAATCGAGATTTTTGGCTGCCCTTCGCATGCCACACAAAATGCCCTTCGCATGCCACACAAAACCTCTTGACGTGCCACATTGTGGCACGCGTGCCATAGGTTGCCAACCTCTGTATTATATTATCAATATATACTGGGTGGCAATGAAATAATAATAATAATAATAATAATAATAATAATAACTATTGAAAGAAGAAACTGACCAATCTTCCACGAGGTCTTGTACAATTACATTTGTACACATATTTAATGCAAACTTTTTACAAGATGAAAATGAAAAACTACTTGGCATCATGACATTATCTTGTGCTGGAAAATTCAAGTTGATAAAGTGATTAAGAAAGTTAATTCACTGCTTTATCACTTGAACAGAACGAAACCTTATCTTCCTCAAGAGCAGAGTATGATATTCTACAATGCATATGTCATGCCACACCTAGAATATAGTTGTTCTATCTGGGGTAATAGTGATAAAGAAACTCAACAATAATTACTAAAATTTTAAAACATAGCAGGTAGAGTCATTCTTGATACTGATTTAGATACACATCAACACATCTTTTTAAAATCCTAAAGAGGCTTTCATTTCAGCACAGAATGTAGTTTCAAAAGGGTTTACTAGTCTATAAATCTGTACATGGATTGGCTTCTGATTATATTAAATGTACTTTAAATTTGTTGAAAATGAACATATGTATGAACTAAGATCAATCTCAAACAACAATTTATATTTATCCAAGGATTGTAGGTGTAGATGGGTGGTTAATTCAAGCCCCTCGTCCCTGTTTAGTTTTGGCCTGCATTGTCATATTTTGATCGCCTCCTTCACCCTCCTTTTCCATATATTGTCCGCTGATGTGATCACCACCCATCTGCACCAGTCTTCTCCGATCATGTGACTATTATAAATAATGTGATCAACATTAGTCACTGATGAAGGCAGTGTAATATTGATGAAAATTTCGAACTCTTAAGTTATGTATGCTCTGAACATGAGAAATTACTAATGGTCAAGTAGAATTAATATATTTCCATATTTACGTTCTTAGCAAATTTATGCGAACCCAGTATATTGTATTAAATTTCTTACAGGATTTTAGTTTCAAGAGGGGACTCTGCAGGAACAAAGTATCTATCCAGAGCCAAGCCAAAAGTTTCACTTTAGTGACTCTGATGTTGATATTCTAATCCACAGTTAAGTTGAAGAAGAAGAAGCCATTGACCAAATCCGAGACTTCATGCTTTCAAATTTTTATATAAGTATCCGCGATCACTCCAAAATATCTGACTGTGCATATGTGAATGATAAAATTCTTGGACTTCATGATTAATGAAAAAATGCCTAATAGCGCACATGATATATTTGTAGAAGTGCTTACTGAAAATAACTTGCAGCAAGTCTTAAACAGTTTGGGAAGAAACCAGATGGTGGACATCAAGAGGAAATATTCGTCCTGTGGTATGTGCTGTTTTATTTTTGCCTACTTGAAAATCAAAACTTATTATAAATAGCCTTAATTTATGAAGGTGGAAGATCTGCTTCAAATAAATTCAACCAATGCACCCCTCCCAAATCCTCCCCCAGAAATGTATCATTCACAATATTGAAATGTTTTATATTTGTCAAAATAGTTGTATTTCCTCATTATGTATGCATGTTGGCGTTGAAATTGGTCAAAGACATTGCAGGTATGACTCTAATATATCATGCATAATGATTATTATGCACTCGTGCAAAGCACATGTCTCAGCTAGACAAGGCTGTGTGATCTCAACATCATGATCTGTATGACAAGAAAGCATTTCTAAAAATAGAAATAATAATTCGAAAGTAATTTTCTTCCTTAAAGATTGTGGTACTGAGGTCAAATGTGATCTTAGGACTTGCCTAGTTATGATACTCCTGCTGTGTCTGATTACACTCGCATGGCATACTTGTCATTTGTACTCAGTATGAATGGTTTCAACAATATATTTATCAGTTGTAGAGTAAAAATGACCGAACTTTTAAGTGTTTTTAATTCATATATTTCGTTTTTCTAGTATAATCTGAAAATAATATAATTCTGATACTCGATGCTCATTTTTTATAGATACTCAATACTACTTTTTATAGAAAATGTTATCTACTTCTCAACTATCGGAAATCATTTTGCAATGCAATCATTCTTCCTGTCTTTTTGTTTTCTAATGTTGCTGCAAAATTTAGGGAAATATAATAAAACAATCACAGACATTGAAAAAGGGCAGAAAGAATTATCCTAAATTTACTAATTGATAAACCATCCAGCATTCTGGTCTCAAAATTAAAACGGCTGAAATCTCTGCATACAGATCAACTACCAATAGTCCTTATTAATGTTTAACATAAAGAGTGAAGTTTGTCTACAATATTTGAATGGTATGTTTCGTGTTGAGGAAGACAAACAGTACCAAGTATCTAAATTGAGATCAGTTACAAATGATCTTGCAAAA
>JAECUM010069538.1:0-10686 GCA_016617855.1 Megalonaias nervosa
CCCTATTATGATTAAATACACTATGTAAAACCGTTAGGCCAAAAAGAATAACGAATTACTATGAGTCATGACCAGGCCACCTATTGTCGATGACCAATGGGTTTAAAGATATGTGTCTTTCATTATACGCTAAGAAAAGGAACCGGTGATATTATAGAAATTGCATGTAATCTTATGTCTGAAGCTAGACCAATAATCCATTTGTGGAATACAAGTCTTTAAAATATAGCTATTACTATAGTATCACTGGATGCAGTTTTTCATTAAAGTATAACGTGACCTACATGCATGGGGCCGATTAAGATTGAATCGTAATTGATTGTAACCAATTACAATGTGTGCAGTAATCGTAATTATAATCAATGCCTTCAGATTGATTTCAGACGCTCTATAATCGTAATCGTAATCGTCCTTCTTTGGCATTGTAATGGGATTGTCAGGATGAACACTTAATTTCTCAATATATGATGAATGCGTTTTATATATTGTGGGCATCTGTAATTCTTTGTAAAGTTTGCAAACTTGTCTTCAACAGTATTCAGCCGTTCTTGTAACTGTTTTCGTCAGAGTCGTAAATATTATAAATTCTGGTCAAAGCGGACGTTTTTAAAAGCTTTATATTGACAAGTTAATGTAATGTCTAAATTTGGGCTTAAAGTATATGACTATGGTACTGTACCTTTCCTAATCTTACGAAAAGCACTTGAAGCGTGATGTAATGACACATCATTTCACATTGTAGCTGTTGTTTCAGCATTTCGTCCACTAGTGGCAACTTCACTTGCGGATGAAATCTAAAAAAAATGTTTATGATAGTCCATAAACGAAATAAAGAACATTAAAATCGCTGATAATATAATTCTTGACTGTATGAGATTCTTTTCTTTACTCGTATCTGAACAGTGAGCTTAATCTTCGAGTTTCCAGTCTTAGCGTGACACCACACTCACTTACCTACCTTATATAATCGATCTGGTATTCCTTCACTAATTCTGACTGTTTCATAATTTTGTCTAGACATACGGAAAAAAAAATTATGGTGTACCAACTCGATTTATAAAGTTACTACATACTAGTATAGATGCATCTCTAGCTTACTAGCTTCGGCATTAGCTCTTTTCTCCAAGGAATGAACACAGAGATTGAAAACACTCATAATTTTCAAGCTACAATCGTTTCTCAGTGCTAATAATGATAATACGTTTAAACAAAGCTCGATACTAACAGACCGGAATCGAAAAATACAAGGTCTGTGGTGAATAAACATCACCTAAGATTACGTTATTTTCCCGTCGAAAAGAGTAGTCCATTGCAATCCAAGTTTAAAACAATATATTGTTTCTGAACTATAAGCAAAGTCATTACTATAGATACCCTATTAAAATAATACAACGATTTCTGAAGCATGGCTTTAAAAGGCAACTGGTGAAAGAGAAGTAAAAAGGAAACATTCCCCTCCTCCTGCGTCGTTAAACGTCGGAACAACAGTCAATATTAACATAAACTTATACAAACATGTGTGCAATCAAAAGATAAGAACGTATTAATTCACACAAAAAATGTTGTGCATTCTTACCTCCTACTATCAGTTGTTTGCTACCTGGTGTAGGTGTTTTATAAGGGATTTCAATTCTGTAGAAGCCTGCGTCCGATACGATTACATTATGTAATGACATCTCCGATGAATAACAAGAGATGCTGACATGTTTTTTAATCGGAGGAGCATTGGTAGATGGCACCATTATTATCATTGATATATTACAAATTGCTTACCATGCAAACTTGGATCCATCCCAAAAGTCTCTTACCAAGCAGTTTTGGAATCATTCCCAAAATTCATTTACCATGCCAAGTTTGGATCAAATACAATACGACTTCTCGAGCAATCGTGCGAATGATACCAAAATATCTTAACAAGCAGACCTTCCATCAATATATAAACATCTCTTTCCAGTCAAGTTGGGATTAATCCCTAACGTTATTTACCTGGAAACCTTGGGATTGATCTATACAGTTATCTATCAGGAAAACTTGGGATCAGTCCCCAAAATAACTCTTCAGAGACTCATGGGTTAGAACCCTTGTTACAAGGCTTACTAGAATCTCCTTGCATCCGTCTAAAGAATGTCTTTCCAAACTTGTCATCAAGCCCAAAGATATATAATTGGAAAGCTGGGATCAATCCCAAAAATTACTTTCAGAAAAGGATGGGATCGATCCCAAATACAACTTCATAAGAACAAAGTTGAGATTGTTCCCAACACGTTATACGCTTGATGGAATTGCATTTGTAAGTTATTGTTCGTGATCTGGAGCAGTACCAAAACGTGAGTGTAAAGAGCCAATTATGTAACCATAAACGTCTAAAACATGGTTAAATTTTATTAAACGCACGTGTTGCTCAAGATATTTAGCAATCATATACAGTTCTCTAACGTAAAGTCAAGATCTATACAGATAGACGTTCAATACTTTAAAGATACGTACGTAGTCCCGTTAGAATTGGCGTAATAACTTACGTGTAAATTCAGGTCAACTATTTTTCATAGGTGCCTAGTTGTAGCAATAGTAGTCAGCTACAAGTAGGACATACCTGTTAGGTCATTAGGCTGATATTATCTACACTGAAGCTATTTTCTTACGACAAGATATAAATGCAACAGAAGCCTTTTCTCTTTTAATTATGCTCATGCTTTACCATTCGCTCTCCCATGAACGGGTGACAATAGAACACAGCGGATTTCACATCCAAGCACTCAGCAGAGGTCATAATGCTGTTGTTTATTCGTGATAATGATGATGATGATGATCTGTAACTACATTATTGTTCGCTACAAATTAATTAAGCAATTTAGGTTTTTGAGGACAAACTTTTAACTACAAAAGTTTTTAGATGATCTATTAAAGATGCAAACATACCAAAGTAACCCCCAAATTAACCACAATTAGTGGAAATTGTAAAACCACATGGATGAAGAAAAATCCACCCCAACTCTAGCCCTAATCCTCTTATTTGTATTTCATAGCTTCATCTTTTATAGATTGTCCTTGAGTTGCTCTCTGACCGTAAGGTTTTGACCTCATGTGTGCTTGGTATATGATCACTCGCGATGAGATACATATCGTGTGAAATTAATTTTATTAGAGATAAAGAGGGATAGGAAGTGGCTAACCGCCCGCACTATGGCCTTAGCAGATTTTAGTCTCTGAATATGGATATCATTTATGTACTGTATATTCAATTTACGTTCCATTTGCTTCTGGCTTCTGTATCGCGCATTTCACATTTGTTTATATCCACTGTTCACTATGGTACCCTGTATGAGAGTAATCTGAAACAGCAATCTCTTTTTCAAGCTTTTGATATGACCCGAAGATTTTACATACAATATAATCAACGTTAAATGAATAAAGGCATATCCATTACTAGTAAGTATATTCAGGTTAAGTAAATAAATTGCACTTTTTTTCCAATCTTTGGTTGGATTGACACAAAGTTGATTGATTTTCAACGTTAAAAGAACAAAGGCCACAGTCATTAGTAGTAAGCATCAACAGTTCAGATAAATAAATTGACTAAAAGCTTTAGTTGTTGCACACGAATTCAAAGAAAACATTTAGATTGTAATTATATATATTTTAAATGAAATGCGAATGTAACGAGGTAAAATTTAACTTATATGTAACAATCCAACCTATACGCGCTGATATTCATATAATACATTCTATATTTGAATTAGATAAGGCATCATTATTTGTTATCAATATATACTTGAAAGAGAAAAAATAAATTGTATCACGGGGGTGTTGAAAATACGTTTACTGTATTATGTATTTATAAATTTACTCGCAAACTGCGTACAAGTTGTGATTGTGAAATCCCCCCCTTACCGAGGCAAAAACGATTTCAAAAACGTTACCTGTATTCACAGCTGTACCTAAAAGTGAAACCGTGATTTCCACTATGGAGACCATGGATGCTGCTGGTGCGTGTTCTGTTTCTACGGAGGGTCCAAGTTGAAACTCAGTTTGTGGACTATTTTCCATGGACGGCCTGAGCATAGCTACAGCTGATCAAATTTGTGATGGATCTCCAGTGTCACTTGGGTGCTGAGCCTGTCGGAGACCTCTTGGGTTATAATATTAAGAAGATGGGAGTCCATCCAAGCCTAAGTGGTTCCAGGTTGAGGGTTGGCGGCCGTTGGTATTGACAATGGTGACTTATTTCTGGGCCTCTTCACCGCCTCTTGGATTTTGTACCTTGATGGTCTGGCTCTCTTCTATGACATTTGCGACGTCGCCACAGCTTTCGTTGTAAGGGGCATTCTGTAAGGAATGTTACAAAAGTTAATAAATACATACATTTCAGTGTATTAATATGTTGCAATCATTGCAAACGCATAAACTTTATTGTAATATTATGAATATCACTGTTCACTGTAGTGAGATGAGGTGCGAACTCGGTAATAGTAAGAACGAAAATGATAAAGGAACAAAATTTGACCATTATGATAAGTATGGGTCACTGTTTTGATGTGCGGAATGCACCATAAAACCAGTACCAAAAAGAAAAAAGTATTGGTCAGTGGGCCTAAATGAGCTGGGCAATATATAGCCCATTGACATGGAGCGAAGTGGTGGAAGCAGAAAGCATAAATGACTAATCAAGCTTTACGTAGTGAGGTGCTGAACCCAAGTACGCCAAGCATGAAACTAGTAGCAACTGGTAAACACACAGGCCAGTGATACAAAATCAACTGGTAATTATAAAATCCAGTGGTACGGATCCAATTGGTAAATATGCAGGCCAGCAATACGGAATCAATTGGTAATCATAAAAGCGAGTGGTAAAGACCAAATGGTAAACACACCGGCCAGAGATACGGAATCAACTGGTAACCATCGAATCCAGTAATACGGAATCAGTTGGTGAATACACAGGCCAGTAGCACGGAACAAACTAGGAAATGCATAGTCCAGTGGTACGGAACCAACTGGAAAACACACGGGCCAGTGATACGGAGTCAACTGGTAATCATAAATTATAGTAGTACGGATCCAACTGGGAAATAGAAGTTTAACGTACAATCCAGTGGAACGGATCCAGATGGCTAACACACAGTCCAGAGGTACGCAACCAGCTGGACAATACAAACTAGTGACACCGAACCAATTGAAAGAAAACAAACATGGACTCGTTTGCAAATCCTGTTCGAAAGTATTTTAACAGTGTAACAACGACAAAAGACGGACAAAGCACTTTTAGGCACATACGTTGATACAATGAATTTATGCAAGAGACGATGTGAAGTATATCTACCTATAGCTTAATAGTTCTCTGGTTTAATTTTGCGTACAACAGAGAGATCGAGCCTGATAATTGTGCCGACTAATCTACCCCCAACCCATGCATACAAATTCTAGAACAGCGCCGAATATTAAAATCGGGGAGCAGTCGATCGTTTATTTCTGATTTCAAATGACGCTGCAATCTTTTACAGATGGAATGACCCTGTACGAGTGTGACGTAGTGTATAACAAAGGTTAGCAGAATTTCTGGAATGGAAACACGTTAATATAAGTAAATACTTAAATTTCAGGACGATTCGTCTAGGTAAAAATTCGAGGCATACTATTATTTGAGTCTTGTAAAATACGGGAATAATTTTGTCAGTTTGGCTTGACATGTCTTGCAGTAAATGTTATTAAATTTACCCATGATTCCTGTGTTGGCAATTCTAGTAATCTACATCATATCCAAATATGAATGTAATTAGTGTGACTCTTGTGAGAATCTGCTAGTAGGCTATTCCATGAATAGCTTATTTCAGGTGTTACTTAATGCTTTTACTATTGAACTTATAATGTTACAACAACAGCTGAGTCAGTCATTATGTAATACATGATCTTGCCTACTTTAGCACCGAACAAGTCCTCTCAGTAGCCATAATTTCTTTCTTCCTTTGGGTTTTTCAAGTTCCATGTTACTAGGATCCTTTATCTTCTGTGAAGTTTCCTTCTCTGGTGACTTATGAACTTTTGAATTGTCTTCAGTTTAGCTTTCAACATCTTCCGTTTAATTATATGAAACGGATTTTAAGGCCACCTTTAAGGGATTTTTTTTTCTGCTTCAAATTACCTTCGATTTATTCGCAAGTTACTAATAGTTATTTTCAGCTTCATCTGAAATGAGCTCGATAAGGTTATGAAGAAATTTCACTCCCTGTAGTATCACCTCTGACAATGACTTTGATAGTTTAATCGATCTTTTTCTGAAATATTTTGAATGGACGTAATTCAGCTCGTTCTTGGTTAAATGGTTGGCCAATATGTTATTGTATGCACCAGTTGCTATACAAATTTTAAATTCCTCTAAGTTGATTTCTGTTATGAGGTCTTAATTTTGATTGCTGACACGATTTTTACTGAAATTACTACCATGTTGAGATTGAAGAGGAAAAGCTTAATTTTTCTAATGTTGATTTGGATTCTTTTAAATAGTCTATAATGGTTGAAGAGGAATACACAGCATAAAGGTAATCATCCCGACAATACTGGAAAAATAACAAATCATTACAAAATAATTCCCACACAAGAAGATCCAGACACAGACATTTTATTGAATATTCCTTTTTTAGTCAAACAAACCGTGCAATGAGTAATTGTTGCTTAAAACAAATAATTTATGAAGCACAATTAGATATGAATGCAATTAAAGCGATGAGCATAACTATTGATTAGACTAGGCTTCAAGGAAAGGTATGGGGGCCCTATTTGTCCGTTTGTATTTTTGTATACCGTTGTCTATATGTCTAAAATCCGTTTTTTATGTCTATAAAATGTTTCAAACAGATCTGTATTTTGATTGTGCGTATCCGTGGGTACGTGCTTCTTTTGCTCAATATACTAGTTGTACCACCAATTAACCAGGCTGTTATCGTCAACTACTGGAAGTTAGTGTGCCGGGTTTCTCGCAAAAAGAAATGCGCCGAAGGTATGTTTTACGTTTCCCTCATCAGAAATTGAATAATCATTACCCTGGAAGGTACACTTATTATACGAAAGAAATTTAGCTGACCAGCTTCTATTTTTCTCTCTTATGAGATTTTCAAAACAGTAAAAGAATATTTGGAGCCTGTTTTACAACTTTCTACCATTCTACGCTGAAAATATCATATAATAAGTATTATGAAATAAAACAGTACAAAGAAATATGAAAAGAAATATTATTGGTGATATTGATCTTTTGACCTGTGAATGAAATACATTCACTACATTCAAGATGGGCCGACATCTGACATTTTTATAAAACTGTTCTGATTTTAAATGTAACCTTTACTTGGAGCTTTTCTTTCAGCATTGTTGTTTGTATACATGTGATATGGCCAATGTAGTTTTCTTTGTAATTATATTGGTGCAAACATCTAGTACCTACACGTAGAGTAAAATTCATTTTCTAATAGTGTTACTACAATTGAGGTAAAGTAATTATACTTAATTAACCTCATCAGTTTCACTATTGTTATGAAATAGATGCTAGTGCTTTGATTCTGATTCATGGAATCTATTTCAAGCCACGACGAGATGAAGAAACGCAAGGAACTATTGGAGATAACATCATTATCATGGAATTTAATAAAGATATCAGAATCCACCATCACTTTGAAACTCTATTATACAGTCGTTGCCTGTATATTTTTTTTTTTTTTTTTTTTTTTTTTTTTTTTTCTTAGCTTGACTCTGAATTACTACGAAGTCACAATTTTATGGACGCCTAATCTGTGCAATCGACGGGAGAATACAAACTACAGGATTGAAATAAAGAACGTCACACAGAGGGATGCTGGGCTATACAAGGAAGATATTGAGGGCAGCGAAACTAAGAAATGGTTCTTAAATATTACAGGTATTCTAAACTTAAATGAAAATACTCCAAACTATGTATTAGCGTACATGAAAAGGATAATTTCTACGAAATATTTATTCACTGTTGTATCCATGAGATCTGTGCGAATTTGTTGGAGTTGTTTAAGAATCTATGATAATAATCTTACATGAAAAATCATAAACTATACGAACATAATGGTTCATGCTGGAAGAGAAATGGCGGTTAAAGACCAAGTCTAACAACGATCAATTTCAATCGGAAAGAATGTATTAAACATATAGTCTCAAGAGATTTGTTTCTATTCGATGTCTGAAGAAAAGAAATATTGAAACGAGACATAAATAACACAACACTGTACACTAATTTTACGTTTGCCATTTCATGAAGAGGTCCAGTGGATTTTTTGGAATGTGTCTTTCTTTGTTATTTTTAAATATATCCATCTCTGCTTCTATTTGACGATTGCTTGGTTTTATATTCAACAACGGATGAAACGTACTCTAAGTATTATTCACCCAAATCAGGGTGTAGTGATGAAATTGACACCACCCAAGGTTCCAAAACTTAGGGGAAATTTTAAGCATCGTACTCTATACAGTGGAGAGATTGTAAGAAGCTTCATGTCATTCACGCTGCTAAAAGTAGACCAATAAGATGGATTAAACTATTCCATTGAAACCCTACATAGAAATGCAATACCATGTCGAAAACAATTAATTGTGGTAGATAAGAATGAAAATCAAGATTTTTTTTATCATCGATAATATATTTGGGGGTCATCTTCTAAAGACGTAAACAAGCTTTAACGACAATGATATACATCCATGTATATGCAAGCTGAAATATTTATCAGCGTTATTTGGCATCTCTCAGATGTTTTGAATGGTCAAATAAAAACATTTCTGAATAAAATGTTCTACTAAATGATTACCAAAAGATCGCTATTAGTCTATATTGTTTGTTATATGATAACACATTCAGCAATGTCGTAACAAGATAACCGAGTTGGATTTCGGATTTATAACAGAACACTGTTGATGGTGACACAAATACAATGTTTATTGATGTATGGCTTGAATTAGAAAAGAATTATGATTAATACGTGCGTGTATAAGATCCAGATATTGGACAAATTAACATACTCCGCACGAACCTAATAATGCAACAAATATAAATACAAATAAATGACCTTCCACAGTACAAGGACAAAGGTGAGCGATTCACAGTAATTTCACGCGATGAAAATAATGCGTTTTACTCAATAGCAAAAACGATGTATTCACTCAAATAGTGAAAACTGAGGTATTTTACTCAAATAGTAAAATGATGAATTGATAGGACAGATATCATGCAATATATCTTAAAACTCCCAAAAACACTGGGTATAACAAACCCCAAAATTAGCCCACGGCTAAAAGATTACATGCATGGAGTAACATAAAACACTCCGTCAATATCACACTTGGCTAACAGTTACACTGGTCAGTCAGTCAATCAAGCAATCAGTATGACAGTTAGTCAACAACCACCATTCAATTCCTTGGTCAATCAAACAATCAGCGCCCACCAATTCGGTCAGCAACGCCCGATCACATGCTACTCGACCACCAACGCTGTTCACTCAGCTCTACGGCTGCTATGGTTAACTTATATGGTTAGCTCTATAGCTGGTACAACGTCGACTACGATCACCATGGATCATTCTGGTCAGCTGAAGAAACATCTAACACCGCGTACTATGCATGGCAAGGATATACAGGATAACACTTAATGACGTTATATACGGTAAGTTATACAAATTATATTATTGGTATAATATTGCAAAACAAAAAACAGGTTCAGAAGTGAACCCGTGTCCGATAAGATTCCTATGCTACTAAACTTTTCTTAATAAACTGCAATTTTATATTGCTAATATAAATCTCTTGCTAAATCACAAACAAGAATATAAAATATTTGCATTATACCAAGCAAGCCAAAGCGTTTAGAAAATGTAAAAAATAAATGTGGTATTACAATAGCTATAACTTACAATATGCATAAGAAATAATATGCATAAGACTCAATAAATAACTTGCATACTTCTACAGATGAAGATTTGCAAGTCCCTAAGTAGACTGCTTACTGACAAGACGTTCCGTAATGTGGAGATATCACCTTACGGTGGGGCATTTATTTACAGACGATGTAGCCGTGCTAGATGTAAATCGTTTTTTTCCCATCGAGAGCATTTCGCACTTCCGGCAGAAATGAACCGAACTCACTATTTCGAAATATTGTAGACTATACATGAATCACCCTCGGGTATCGTTGTACACACACACACACACAAAAACCTTAGTACATATATTTGATACATATAGGAATTTATTCAATTCCGGGACAAATGTTATGCATTCAATAAAGGAAGAAAACAACAGTTTTGTCCTTCTTAGTTACAGCTGACGTTTCAAATCCATGTACAGCTGACTCGATACTTTTGTAGTGATAGTTTAGTCAAATGTCCATTACAAATATATGTCTGTATTTTCCGTTATATTATTTTGCTTAGCCTCGTTAATTAAATTACATCTTCAGAACAATATATATCTCAAGCAAACCATTACAACACTCCTGAAAAGTTCTCAAATGTCATTTGTACCAACCTAAGGGAATAATCTATAACTCAATTCGGCAAAGTGTAGACTAACTTTAACAAATATATACTTATACGGGCAACCTAATGATCTAAAATATTAGCCCTCTAGGGCTATGTAGAAACCATTGCTTACAAAATTGATACCCGTGGCAAACATGTA